>BGNK01005387.1:3071-24785 GCA_003297005.1 Symbiodinium sp. clade A Y106
AAAAAAAAAAAAAAAAAAAACGTCGCGACGCCTAGCCCGAGCTGTCGGGCTCGCCGCGCTTTCGCCTTGTGGGTCTCGCTGTCGCTGTCAAGACTGGGTGGCTTCTGGGGCACCGAGCCCGCCACCTCTGCGCGGCTCCTTGCCCGAGCATTAGCCCTGGCTATGTCAGTTAGAAAACGACACGCTTGTTCCCACCGCAACATTTGCCTGCCAGCAGAGACAGCCAACTCGCCCACCGAAGAAGGACTCCACTATCGGTTTTCATGGATTTGACAGCCTCGTGGAGCGCAGTGCAGTCCCTTTGGCACGGGGCTGCACGGGGCCCAGCTTGCCATCGATACCACATGCGTCGGCCCCGTCACTCGCTCGGGCGAGCCGTGGCAGGGGGCTGACTTTCGGCTTGGCCTCGCTTTTCAATTCGCAACACGGCGTAAACGTCGACCAACCCCATGCTGTCGCGCTCGCCGCGTGCCACCTGGTGGTTTTTGTTGTGGCGACTGGTGGCCTCTAGGGCACCGAGCCCGCCACCTCCGTGCGGCTCACTGCACGAGAGCTAGCTCTGGCTATGTATCTCAGCTAGAAAACGACACGCCTGTTTCCACCGGGGCATTTGCCTGCCAGCACAGCCCAACAACACGCTCACCGAAGGAGGATTAAACAAGCTCTTCACCAGCAACTGGCCACTATCGGTTTTCCTGGATTTGATAGCCTCGTGGAACGCAACACGCGGCGTCCAATTGCAGGTCTCGTATGTCGCCGGCCCGCATTACTGATGGGCCTAGCTCGAAGCGTTTTCAAAGCCTTCGCCCACACGCTTCAGGGAAAGGTCGTGGAGGTTGCGCATACTATGCATACCCCTCAGCCGGCTCGCTTCAGCCGCATTTAACGCCTTTAGAACCGCCCAAACATGTGCCAAAGGGGGGTAGAACCCAGCTTGTGCAGCCCAGATGCACCGACCCCAGCTCCCAAAGCTTGCTTGGCGATGCCACACACAAGATTCATCACATATCTTAAAATAAACACGCCCCTCATTTGGCGATTCCGGTTCATCTTATATCTTACCGGTTCGCGATAGCCTAAACACGCCCCCTCATTTAGCGAATGGGAAATATTTTTTTCACTCACCTTCTACGTTTGCGCGTAAACGTCCGGGCCCCCGTGCAGCCTGCAGACTACGGGCCCACAGGGCTCGGGGTAGGAGGAACTGCGTCGTGCAGGATGTCCCCTAGTGCAGGAAGCTTCAACGCTCCAGCGCGCGCCAACCTCGCAGGCGAGGATGCAGAGGCGCTCGAGCCCCGGTCGCACTTGCGCCTTTCGGCGACAACGATCATGGCGTCGTCACGAGATGCGGCAGAAGCGGCAGCGGATACACGAGTCTGGCATCGCAGCAGTTCGCAGCACAATGCCTCTCCGAGCGGAGTAGCCTCCTATGCGACGAATCCAGACGGCGGCGATCCGCGGGGTCAACCTCAGGGGCCGACGTGCGCGCGAGCCATTGCTGCGGGACTACCTCGCTTTCAGGCCCGAAAGCCTCGGGCAGAGCGGCGCCAGCCTCACCTAAGCCACCCCACAGCGTGGGGCCCCGACTGCGAACGCAGCATGGCCTGGGCAGCGGGTTGCAAAGCAGGCAGCACCTGGGTTTCGCAGAAATGGGTGGAGCAATTAAGCGCGTGAACCGTGATGCTGCCAGCCCTGGCACTGCTCGCCATGTTCTGCCCAGCTCAGGCAGATCGCACTGTGCGATCGTAGTCCGTTGTGAATCTCGTTCCAGGACGGGCGGCCGGACCAGCTGGCGCGGTCCATGGTGCGGCCTGCCTCCTCAGCTGCGCACAGGCAGGCCAACGTTGGCGGTGCCGGACAACGGGAAGGAAAGGAGGCTGGCAGCAAAGGTCCGCGCGGCTGCAAAGGCTAGGAGCGCAGATCAGTGCACAACACCAGCGCGGCAGTGCACGCCGCCCGCTGTGCAACAGGAGCGGCACAGGCCTTGCTTCGGGCACTTCGCCGAGCTCACCGCAAACCCAGCGTCACCGCTCCTCAGTGACGTCCCGCCTGGACTTGGGGCATGTGCACTGGGACCGCAGAGTGGACGGACGGAACAGAGGCGTGTGCGCAAAACCGGCCTGTGATGTGGTGTGTCGCAAGGTTTGCGGGATGCTGGTAACCACCCCCACTGTACCTGGAGCCGTGTGCCTAGCGGTGCAAGGTTGGTAGCGCACTGGAGTCGGCATGCCGACAGGGGTTCGTGCAAACTTGACGCGTAGTAGCATCGCGGGATACTGATGGCAGCACCGCCCCTGGAAGACTAGGCCATGCTTCAGTATTGTCTGGTGGCAACAATATACATTTCTCGTGGCTCCCATCGTCGTTGCTTCGGCAGTGGATGGAAGCACATTGTGGTCATCCCTGCGAGACGCTGCGCTGGCCACGGCTACACGCTGCGAGAAGGCGATGTACCCGGAGTTGCTGCGCAACGGTCCCAAGCTCTGCGCAATGCCGCAGCTACCGCTTGGGCTCTGCGTTGGTGGACTTAGCTGTCGGTCGCTGTGCAGCGAGCTACAGCTTTCAGCGGCCGGTCGGGCATGGCCAGCGGCGTTTCGCGCCTCGGCAGATGCTCCGGCGCGCGAGCTCGTGTTGGACCGTGCTGACGTAATTTGCAGGGGTCCCCTTCACGGCCCAGCTGTGTGGCGGGCGACCAGGCAGTGTTGCGTCCAGCCTCGGCAATGCGGCCAACGGCGGCACCCTGGCGGCGCCAAAAAACTCATCATACCGGCACGGGGCTTGGGCTAGCCAGGTCGGCATCATCTCACCATCGGGTGTCGGGGGCTGATGGGGCAGCAAGCAGTAGCCTTGCTGTCGTGCCACAACTGCCATGCGACGCAGCTGAATCCACTCTGTAAAACGCCGCATGGAGGGCCAAAAAGAAAAACCGAAGGCTTGGCCGACATGCTGTGTCGGCTAGCGCTGCGGTCGACCACAAATAGCAAATGACGACGTGCACATGCCAAGGATGCCAGTGGTTTGCTCCAGCAGGCCAGCTGCATTAGCAGAAAGCGGACGTAAACACAAGAGCTATTGCTCGCGAGCGTGGGAAGCGCTGGCGGCTCGGCAGCTGTGCACCGGCCAACAAAAGAACAAAGGGAGCTCAAAGGCTGCGGTTGCAACACGGCAGTGTTTTTGGCGCACTCGGCACCAGCTCGAGCGAGGGCTCCTCCACAGGCAGGGCAGCAATAGGGTTTGCCGTAACCAGTGTCAGAGGTCGAGCAGGGTCGAGCAGGTTGCGCGAAGGGATAGTGCGAACACACCCGACATTCCGTTTGGGACAATGCAGATGTGATGCATCTTGCCCTTGCGGAGATTCCGAGTTTTTCGCACGACCATTTTCGTGTCAGGCTGAAACTACGTTCCGCAGTCTACTCGGGCTGGCGGCAGGAATGTGCCACTACATTTGACATCATGGTTGTTACGAAAATATGTTCAATGCGCATGTTTTGTTCGGTTCGGTCACGAAGGTTACCCAAGCCCACATGGAGAATGGGCCCGGCAGGGCCGCATCGCTGGTCAGAATGCGGGCCCCTGATTTGTAAGGCTGTTTTCGTCCCTCTTCCGAACGAAGCACACCTGGATGTTCACACATGGGTCGCGCTGTTGGTTGTCGTCCGTCGCAAATCCTGCAGACTTGCCCACAAGTTCGTCACGATGGGACGTCCGTGTACACGAATTTGAGCAACCTACCGCAATACCATTTTTCAAGAATGACATAACGCATCTGTCGCGCAGGGACACTCACCATTAAAACACAGACGGTATTCTTCTCTCCTGAGGTGTCGTATGCCCACCCCAGCAGGTCGAAAAGTGACCTTGCCGCGAGATCCGAGCTCCTTTCCAAGGCGGGTTCCGAAAATAGGCAAAAGTCATCGAAGAAGACGGTCCACATGAGGCTTAGGGCCACGAAAGGTGAAAGTAGTTAAAGGCGCATGCGCTCTGTTGACTCCTGCGGAGCAGTAGGCCTTGGTTTGTGACAAACCAACGTATGTTCGATGCGAGCAAAAAATCTTCAAAACACAAGCACAAATCCGTGATGCAACCTACCGACTTGATGTACTCCAACAACAAAGTCATATGATCTTGCGCTGGTTCACTGAGGCCGCAACCAGAAGCGCAAGCACCTCTGCTGCATAGTTACAAAAAACCTGCTCACAAGCTGCGGGCTCAAATATTCAATCCACCAAGCATCCTTAGGCCACAACCAAGGCTTCTTTCGCGTCGCCGTGCCCCACAATGCGATCATCCAACCCTTGCCGATGCTAGCTGTTGCATTACTTCGAACAAAAGCAGTCCGGGCCACCGAACGTCCACGCAAGCTTTGCACTTCAGCCGCAGCGGCAGCGACCTGGCACCACATACCACCATGGAGCATCGCGAAGTTAGTCTCTGATCACCATGCCAGGACATGCCAAGGCCTGCTCTGGCACAGCGCAAGAATGAGAACACCGTCGCGTTGCTTCCTGTTAATGCAAATGTGGTGAACGATGACTACACGTCTTTTTTCCAGTTGAAACTTTTTTTCCATTCCTGAACTTGTTGGAACAATCTCAGAACCTTCAGCCGCCATTCGCAACAGAGTCCGCTCCTGGACAACAACTCGGAACCTGCGTCGTGCAAGATTCGCGCATGTGGCCATGGCAGGTCAAAGCATGTTGCTGAGCAGAGTGGACGGGATCCATCAAATGTTTATTCGGCAAATTCAGGTTTTTCGCCGGAACGTATGTGCTCCATGCTCCGCTTTCCACAGGCGTGCAACTTGCATGGCACCCCGCTCAGATTTCACAATCACAAACCCAAGACCTATCGAACGAATTCTCACGACTTACTTGACCCCTTTTTTTCCGCTCCATCAAATCCATCAAATGCATCAGCAGCTCATTCAGCTCAACTCAACGTGATCATTTCTCACTTACACCTTCAGTTGAAGCTGCACTGGAGCCTCCTCTGCAAAATGTAATCGAATTGAGAAAGTTTGCTCGACAAACACCAAAGCTGGAGCGGGTCGGAAGACTAAGAGAGAACGCTGTGCTGGACCCAACAACAATTTTTTCAGCCCAAAAAACACATTATTTATTTTCAAGCCTTCCAGAAACGAGCTCGAAAGATTTTAGGCCTTGAAATTTGCTGTTGAACCCCAAATCAGCAGCAATTTCCGGACTCATACAGTTTGGAATTTTTGAGGGTTTTTCGACCGACAATCAACAGTGTCGGTGCCTCCCTAGCAGCTGTGCAGTCGTTTTGAGATACTGGCACGTCACTCTTCTTGTATTGAACAGAAAGGGCCTTGACGGCCACAGCACCACACAGAAGGGTTTAAGGAGCAGACTCTCCGGAGGTTGGGATTGAGCATGGAAACGGAAAAAAATGATCTTCATGCAGCCGCTGGACCAAAGTCTCAACTGAATCAGCTTGAATCTGCGTTTTGGCGTCATCAGCATGGAAGTTTGACTGAACACCATGCTCTTGCCGCAAAATCGATGGTGCTTCGAAATGCGTGATTCTAGTGTGTCCAGAGACAAGGCCTGTGCCCACATGGAGTGAGCTGGAACCCTTCGAGATAGCGGAAACAGGCGCAAAGACAGTCCGAAATTGCGTGGAAAAACAGACAGTCCTCATGGCCACCTCCACGACCGTTGCGCCTCTTGCAATCTCAGTTTTGCGAATGGCTGGTTTCTCCAGCAGGACAGCGCTAAAAACGAGCATGTCCAGCAGTCTCTGTAATCGGATTTCAACTGCTGTGGAGCAGTGCGAGTGGGACTTTTTTTTGAAGAGATTGCCAAAAGAAAAAGCAGCAAAGCAACGCTGAGCTGGCTTGAGATGCATCCGGCAATCTCTGTGTTCGTCTGCTTTTTCTTTTTTGTGCACATCACTTGCAGCATGAAGTGACTTCCCACGAGAATGGACGCTGCAAAAGCGATGAGAGCGTGGAGTGCTTCGTTCGCAGTGGTGGATCGGTGCACACTTCGTGTTGCAAGTTACGCCAACGATGGGCAGTGAACGGCTTCGTTGCTTCGCGTGCCTTGTGTTGGCTCCAGTCGGCAGCCCAAAATTTGGAAGTCTGCAGAAAATTTTGAAGCCTGTCGAAACTGGTGTGCCAGCAGCAAGACCGCCTTGCTGAGTAGAGATGTGCAGACATACGGGGAAGAGTAAACACACACTAGCAAGCATGCTGAGTCGTAGTGGTGGCAACCCAAAACCTCAAACCCAGGCAAGTTGACCAACAATAGCCTGTGCAGACCTGCTGTGTTGGGTATGACACTGGGTGCATATCGAATGCCATGGCGGAGCAAGCGCGGGAGGCGGGATTTGCCTTGCGAAGCGCCACCCAAGACCCAAGCATGCAATCGGCAGAACCCAAACCATAAATCCGAAGTTGCTCATCTTGCCCCACAGGCTTAACAGAATAGGTTCAATACCTGGATGCTGCGAGAACCAGACTGGCTTTGATGCTGACTCGGTCTTACTGCTATGCTCATTAACATCAACGTCTTTATCAGTATCACCAACATCAGCATCATCATCATCAGCGTCATCAACAACATCGCCAGCACCAACATCACATCATAATAAATCATCATCAACATTGTCGTCGTCAGCGTTGTCATCCTTAGGAACAGCATCATCAGCATCATATTTGTGCGGAAAGTACAAGAGGCCGACACCACAACTTCGGCTGTAGCGACTCAGTATGCTGACAAGGAATAGATAAACGAAGTACGTACGAGATCCGAACAATGCGGCCAGAACATCGTGAGACACCAGAAAACTCAAAAAACACACAGCACGAGCAAATGAAAGAGCAACGATGATGATGAGGATGAGGATAAGGGTGAGAATGATGAATGTGATGATGGTGATGATGATGATGAGGATCATTGTGTCATGAAGATGATGAAGAACACGATGATGATGATGATGACGGTATTGGTGATGGTGATGGTTGATGACTCGGAAGGACAGAATCAGAAGCTGGAGTGTTTTTCTGGAGGCTTTGATGCTAAATGAGGGATTGAGTGTGCTTCTCTGGCGCTTGGGCCCAAGGTGCCCAGTGATGGAACGCCTTCGCAGTCCTCGCGCATTTCCCGAAAGAGGCCGGATCGTGTCCCGAAGCGCTAGAGCTTCCTAACCCCGAAGTTCTTCAGCCGACACACTACATCCCTCAATCTCTACCGGCACAGGAGCAGGCTTTACTGCAAGCTTCCAGGTGCAAGAATTCAGGGGGATGCAACTCTGACCATGTTGGACCCGGAGCCCTAAAAACCCCTTAGTTTGTTCCGCTGAAACCGACAGCCATAGACATAAGAAGGATACAAGCCCTGGCATGCAAACTCAGGCCTCCGTGCTGCGGTCTTGAACCTTATATCTCTAAACGCTGAGCCCAAGGAAACCCAGGAAACAACAGACCCCGAGCACACAGACTCAGCCCCAAGCCCTAAATCCCGAACCCTCCAGACTGAAAGCCCTGGGCTCTCCAGGTATTGGGATGTTTCACATTTTCCCCTGCTTGGGCTTACGAGGATCTTTTTTGCGAGAGTTCTAAATCCCAAACTCCACAGGCTCTTTGGCCCGGTTCTGTCCTCGAACATACACCCTAAACCCTAAACCCTAAAACTCAATGCCTCTAGCCCTGCCCAGGCCGCGCGATGACCTCTCCTTGCTCTGCGAGCCTGGGGCTTAGGGTTCAGAGCTCAGGGTTGGGTTTAGGGCTTGGGGTTTAGGGTTTAGGGGTTTTGGGGCGTAGTTGCTTTAGGTTAGTATCATATTCTATACTAAACTAAAGTCAAAACTCTCCCCAGCGCGAAGCCCCAAACAAGCGAGCAACATGGATCTGATTTTTGCTTGCCACTCCGAAGCTCCTGCCAGATGCTCGGAAAAAGGCCCTGTGTTCGCTTTAAAGCAGTTTAAGATAATGTAGGAACCTGATTAAGAAACCCTGGGCCTATAACCCCAAAATAGTAGGGTTCATATAAGGAACCCTAATAAAGGCCCAAGGTTTCGTAATCAGGTTCCTACATTAAGCCGTCAAATTCAAGAGATTTAAACCCCGAATCCTGAAGCTGTGGATCCCTGACCCACAGCCTCCAAACCCTGAATCCCACGGCCCCGAAACCCTAAACCCCCGAAGCCAAAATAACGCCCTAAAAGCGGCCCCACAGGCTGCCGCCAGCGGAAGCCGAGATCGTTTCCCTAGCGCTGGACCAGCCAAGCTGGCACTTTACGGGAAGGGTTGCAGATCTCAGTAGCGTTTCGAGGCTGAAATCCGAAACCAAAATCCAAGCTTCTGTGATTCCGGGGGCCATAGCCTCGGGGCTACCACGTATGCACTACGGCTCCCAAGGGCCTGGAGTAAAGGGGGGCCTTCGGCTTCCAGAGGGACCCAGACTTCAAGGATCGCAGACACAGCCAAGCTCTTCTCCCTCCAGTTGGGCTGAGTGGAGCTTCGTGGTTTTTGCAGAGTCCGGGGGCGGTCGAGCTTGCAGCAGCAGCGGCAGTCGCGACGGCAATAGTGGCAAGCAGTAGGGTATGTTCATGAAACAAAGGATACCAGAACCAGCAACAAGAGGGGTCAGAACTCTGGTATTGTTGTTCGGATTCCTAGCTGTGCATCATCATCATCATCATCCGCACCACCACCATCATCATCACCACCATCATCATCAGGGATCTACGTTGTCATAATTACAGATATCAGTCATGGTTGCATTACGATCACGAGGAGTCATGACCACGCCTATGAATTATGGTTTTCCTCATGCCGCTCGTTCTTTCCAAAAACTGAGTTCCGAAGAATCGCCAGGCCCATGCCACAAGTAGATTCGGAAATCAGATCTCCCCAGACCTAACCCGGTCAACCCTAAATCCGAAGAACCTTAACCTTAAACCCCTCAACCCCAAAAGCCCAAAGCCCTATTCAACCCAGCTCCAAAAACTCAAAGCACCCCCTACGCCCCTCCCGCCTCCAAAAAAAAGCCCAAAAAGCCCAGCACCCTAGACCCCAAACCCCAAGATCCTCAACCCGAAGCTCGAAATCGTAAACCCTGAACTCCCGAAACCCTAAACCCTTTGAGCAAAATCCTGAACTCGGCCAGGTGGGGGCGACTTCGGCAGCGGGTGAAGTCCCTGGAGCCCACGCTGCGCCGCGAGTCGGCCCTGGTCCAGGAGGCAATTTTTTGGGGGTTCCTGTTGGGTTCCTTTTCAGGGTTCCTTTAAGGGCTTAGGGCTTTAAGGTTTTAAGGAATCATTTCAGGGTTCTACAAGGGGACCACAAGGGTTTAGGGTTTAGGGTTTCGAAGATTTGGGGTTAAGGGGGGCAAAGTGTAGGGGTCAGGGAGTCTGGGGTGAAGTCGAACCCGGTTTCTGTTTTGGGTTTTCGGTCTTGGTTTACGGATGTTTACGGGCTTTTTTGTTAGAAGGTTGTCAGGGCTTCCAGGGTTCTCCAGAGACCCGAAGGAAGCTTTTGCTCAATGTCGGCGCCGATTATCCCGCTTGTCAGGAAGCTTGAGTTTATTCAAAGCAGGGCATGGCAGGCTGCTGCAAGGACTTCACATGTTGGCAGCGGGGCTTCTATTCGGGTTAGGAGCCTCAAGTTTCTTCAAACCGTCTGTGCCGAAGCCGCAAACCCGAAACTTCAAGCCCCATGTCCACCCTAAACCTGAGCCACTCCAATATTTCTTGGCCACGCGTTTTCTGTGAAGAATCTCTTTCCGAATGTTCGACATCTTGCTTAGGTTCAGGGATCTTTGAGTCTGCGTTCGCCAGATACTGGACACTGGCCTCCGGGACGAGAACCGCCGAACACTGCGGAAGCACCCGGCCTCGGTTCTTCAATTGCAGGGGCTTTGGGCTATGGGGTCAGTTTTACTAAGGTCTAGGCTGTAGGGATCGAGGGTTTTCCATGATGCAAAAAGCCAAGTCGTCGGAGAGCAGCAGCGTCATCAGTATCTGATTATCGTCATCGGCATCGGCATCACCACCATCACCACCACCCGCGTCATCATAAGATTCGCAAGACCATGAACCCCGGAACCCCTACAAAAATTCGATGCAACCCGCCATTGCCTGGCGAAGAGGCTGACGCAGAGCAGCGGCGGCGGAGATGTGGAAGAGACGATCCAGCAGGCACCTTCCAGGAGTCTCGGGGGGCGGTCAGGGGATTTAGGGTTTCAGCTTTAAACTATTTTTGGGCCGCATGTGGGGAGCAGTTTTCACCTCTCATCACTGGTTACTGTTGCGAAGTTTCACCTTTGACAACGAAACCCTAAACCTTATACCCTAAACCCCGCTCCAAAGCCCCAAACTTCAACCCGTGAGTCCCAGACCCTCCGTAAAACTGAAGGGCTTTGCGTAAGCCCTGAACGATGACAGGCGCTCCTCGATCTCAAAACTGAACCTGAACTTCAAACCCCTAAGATCCTAAGCATGAGGAAAACATGCCCAACGATTTAGACCCCGAGCATGCCAGGTCGGGAAAGCCATCGGCGCCAACCGAGAGAGGCTGCTCTGGATTCGATTTTCGGACGGTCGGGTCGAGGATTTGACGCACATGGGACGGTAGGGTTTCAGGGCTTCAGGCATGGGGAGCATCATGGTTTGAAGTTCTGCTTTGCGTGCACGAGCTCCGTGTGTTTAGGATTTCAGGGTTGTCAGGTTGGCGATCGTGACGCATTGGTTTGAGCCGGTTGTAGCCGAACAAGCTGGCAGCCCCTAGTTGCGTGGGGGGGTCAGCGCTGCTGTGTGTGTGTGTGTGTGTCTTTAGGCTTTCTACAGTTGGATCCATCCAAGAAAGCCCACTCCCCCTTAATCGTCTGTGCAGGCTCATGCTGCAATTCTGATCCCTGAATCCTAAACCCGAAAGCCACCAACATTAAACCCTGATTAAACCCGTAAGCACAAACTTTCAAGGCTCTAAGCCCCCAAAGCCCGAACCGTAAACCTCCCTGTATCACCAAGCGCTTACAGAGCTGCCCCAGCCCCGGGAATGCATCACAGGCTGGAGAGGATTCTGGAGAGAAACCACGGCGTTCGGGCCCCAAGCTTCAGAGGGCAGGGGCTGGAGCAAGCTAAACTCTAGCAGCCCTTTCCCTACATCCTAAATCTAAGTTGAGGGCTGGGGCTGGATGGGTCAGCCCAAGCCCGCTGACCCTGAACCCCGAAAACCCTCAACCATGAACTCCTAAGCTATGGTGCTGAGGCGATGTTGCTTGCATCGTTCAGTAGCACAGTTTGTTTTTCCTACGCGCGGCCTTGGTCTTAGACAGTGATGGTATTGGATGGTCATGGTCTGATATAGGTCTGAACACGCAAAAATTTGATGTTGGTGGTAGCAAATATGATGGTGATAAGCGCCGTTTTAAGCATAAGCGTGTTGATGATGTTTACGAGGATAACATTGACACGCAAAGAATACAACTTGCGATAGATCTATACCTAGCTTTTTACTATTGCTTACGGTCAGTTTTGAAACCATATAGTATCACATAGCCGGATGCAAGGAACTGGTCCGGCTCTCTACAACCACCGTGCCTGACACCAAAGAGGATGTTCTGCGCGAGGTGCGAATTCGAGATCTTGGTTTGGTCCTGCGAAAAAAACCCTTTAGCCTGTAATCGAATCTCAATCCCCATCTTAGGGCTGTCCCCGCACCCGAGCCTCTGAAACCTCTTACCAGGTAAGCTTTGTCGCGCCAGTCGGAATAGGATGGCTGGGGCCATCGGTGTAGGGTGGCGTGGCTTCAGGGTATTCGGGTTCGGTGATGCTTCAATGCTTTTCTGGTTGCGGGTTTGAGGTGTAGGACATTCAGGATTGCAGTCCGAAGTTTGGGGTGCAGGGTTGGGCATGCTTTACCTTCATGCAGGAAGGACGATAGGCTGCGATGATGGGACGACCGTGTTCCCGACGCTCAGAAGACTCTTTGTTTCGATCATCGAAGGATTTGAGATCACAAAACTCAAGGATCTCCCACGCGTCCCACGAAAAAGCAGCGGCATTTTGAAGAGCCTCGCCGTCTGGGAGCTCTTTTTTGAAGTTTCTCCGCTCCATAAGCTTCTCGGGCTTCTTGGGTTTTGGGCTCAGGTGTCAAGCTCATACGAGTAACAGCACACTGGGTAAGGATTCTCTGTTTTAAGGCTTCGGGTCCTCGTCTTTCGACGAAGCAGGTGGATGAAGTCCTGGCCCGCCTGAAGCAGCGGACTCGGCGCCAGTTTCGAAGCACAGAGAGCACAAACAGTAGGAGAGAAGGCGTAGTTTATCCGGGCACCCAGGCATTTTCCTCCCTGTGTTTGAGCTGAAAGCATCCCAAGCAGAATGCGGAGACCGAGCAAAGTACTTCCACCCATGTCTTCACTGAGGCAAGCTCTGTCTGCGGTGGCCCTGGCGCGATTGATAAAGAAGACATAAAATGACATAAAACATCGGGGGCACCGCGGTGCTGGGTTGGTACATTATATTAGAATCATTATATATTAAGTATCATGTAATGCATAACAACTCTTCTATAAGGCACACTATATCCTTCAATGCATAGCGTCCCCTGAATTGCTAGCTCCGCCAGCTCCAAGCCTCGAAAACCTCACGCGAAACCTCTGAACTTGCCCAAGCTCTAAAGCTTGAGTTTCAGCATTCAAGACCTGGTCTGCGATAGCTTTTCCCAGGCCCTGAACCCCAAACCCCAAACCCTAAACCCTAAACCTAAACCTAAACCCTAAACCCTAAACCCTAAACCCTAAACCTAAACCCTAAACCCTAAACCCTAAATCAGATCCTCAGGAGGATTCGCCTTGCGTCCTCAGCTCTGGAGCCCTCGAAGCTTAAAGTCTGGCCAGGTCAAAGCCAAGCTCCTCCGGGCGAAGGAGCATTGGGATATGACGGAGGCCGGTTGTTATCACGAGGGTTTCAGGACATTGTTGTGACCTGGAGTTTTGGGCTGTAGTTTTTCAGGGCACTTTGCAGCTTTCGGGCTGTAGGCTATGATGACTTCGAGCTACCCAGTCGGCCACATCTTGACATCAAAGACCACACTCCTGAACATCTTATCTTCATACCCTCTGTCTACAACCCGATGCCTTCTTTCCTCGAAGACTTCCTCATTGCCCCAGCCTCCTAAATCCTCCCAAGATGTCCGGATACCAACCCAGTACACCCCAAGACACTTTCAACGACAATCCCCAAACTTCCTTTTACGGAATCCTTAAAGCAACCCGTAGGAGAACCCTTACAAGAACACCGAAGGGATTCTTAGGGTTTAGGCTTTATGATATTATCCCCTGGGTTTCCTGTATCATGATATCATCCCCCAGGTTTCCTGTATCATGAATTCCTAAACCCTAAACCCTAAACTTATTCCCTACCAGTCTGGTCAGTGCAAGGGTTCAGTGCCTTCCACGAGGTGGATTCTGTAGCTGGGGACTCCTCTGCGACGGAAAAAGGCGTTCAAAAGAAACAAAAACTTATTCCCTGGGTTTCCTTTACCATGATTTTATCCCTTAGGTTTCCTTTATCATGATATTCCTAAACCCTAAGCCCTAGACTTATTCCCGAGGTTTCCTTCAGGGAGCCCCTTTCGAAAGCCCAAGCTCCGGACAGGTTCGTCGCACCGGCCGATCCTTCAACGACCTCAAGGCTCCCGGGCTTCGACCTCTTCGCTGTTGATTGAGGGTTTAGGGTTAAGGGTTTAGGGTTTTGGGTTTAGGTTTAGGGTTTTGGGTTTTGGGTTTAGGGTTTTGGGTTTAGGGTTTTGGGTTTAGGGTCGTCGCTGTTGATTTGGGGTTTGGGCTGTGAGGTTTACGGTTTGGGGAAAATTCATGGTTCAGGGTTTGAGGTTTGGGGTTTTGGTTTTGAGGTTTGGATTTAGGGTCTAGGGTTTAGGGTTATATCTAAGTTTCCGCATAGCAGCTTTTCTCTTCTGATTCTTATCAAACTAAATAGGCGTTCCGAAAGTCTGTACTCGTGTAGGGTTTCTTATGGCATAAACCACAGGTCACGCAAGATTTCGGGGGTTGCGGGGATTGGGATTTAAGGTTATTGGGTTCCTCTGTCGGTTTGTGGGTTTGTGCTCGTGCGGTTGTCTCGTGGTTTATAATTATTCTAATCGTCTTAGAAGGGCTCGAAGCGCCATGCACCAGCGTCTGAACTTTGTGGGGTCGCTTCGTGGGCTTGGGGCGATTCACCGGTAATCTACCCTTAACTCTAAGCCAAACCTCACACCCTGTAAACCCTAAGCTTAAAAAGTGCTGCAATCTTGAAAGCCTCAAGCAACCCAAGAGGCCCTAGACACCCTACACGTTCTAAAGGCCCAGAAGCCCGAAACTCCACAGGGCTTGGTCCGACGCCTGGACGAAGAGAGGAGGCGCAGTGGGAAGCCTCGGAAAGGGCGCAGGAGTGGGAGTCGGAGGAGTGGCAATAGGAGTGCGAGTAGGGGTCGGAGGAGTAGGGGAGGAGGAAGGGGAGGAAGAGGGGTCGGAAATCAGAGCAAGTTCCGTCTCGATCATGGTTTCGTGGCCCCACAATCCTGGGCCTAGGTTTTCGAGTTTAGGGTCCGAAGCCCCCAGGCCCCAAGCCAGCCAGGCTCATCACACGGAACTCCGCACTGGCAGCGCTGCTTGCAGCGGCCTCGGGTGGTCATGTGTACCATACTGGTGCATGGTAGCATGGTAGAACGATGCAGTGATGCAGTACATCTTGTCACCGTGTACCCCAAAATAGAGTATTGTACAACAGTACACCAGCCGCAGTCCACAACAGTCTTTCATATGCTGACAGTCTAGTCTGTTACACTAAAGTATACTTCGCCATACTGCGGCATCATGTATCCTTTAACATAGGCCTGTACACGACTGTCCAGTTTCTTACGTGTTGAACTGCGCATGCAGGAGTTTTTCTACATTCTAGTAAGTGACAGTAGGTTCCTTGTTTTGTAGGATATAGACACATGGTCGTCTGGCAAGTAACGAACCCCAGGAGCAGTGTGTAACACTTTGAACCGCGGCTGTTGTCATGGGAGTCGTTCGCCCGGCCATTGCCAGACATCCCGCAGCCTAGCCTCAACCGCACCATGGTGGAATGCTCGCTGCATTTTACAATGCTAAGGGTGATTTGGTCAAATCGGACTTTTTTCTGGCCAGGTTGATGTGCCAAGTCGTGGTGTATCCTACATCAAATCTCAAAGTGCAGAAAGTCATTTTTCCTTAAACCCCAAACCCTAAACCCTCAGCCACTTGGCATTCCGACTCCTATCTTGGGCAGAAGGAAAAGAGAGCACAAAAAAAACCTAAACTCTAAACTTGGAACCCTACACTGCAAGACAGGAGCTTCGGGTGGTTTCCGGATTTTCCGGCGTTCGTTTGTTGTCTCAGGGACCGCTTGCTTTTTCCGGATCTGGACAGCGCGGTTTTGGGATTGTTGGGTTGTAGCTATTTGGAAGTTTTTGGAGGTTTGAGGCTTTGATTTCTGGGAGTTGAGAGTGTCAACACTCTAAGCTGCGCTAAAGCACACGCAGTTCAGGTGACCGTGTGTCGCAGAGTGCTGCCGGTGAGGCAGGTGGATCCCAGCACCTTGCGGATGCCCCAGCACATCCTCTGAGGTGGGTCGTGTTATTGGAGTTTTGAAAGGGCTGAATTAGGCCCTAATTAGGCTTACTAACATCCGTTGCAAAAAACTCCGACTGCCTTCAAATCCAAGCCTTAGGCCTACCAACTATAGAAACAAGCACCAAAACCCTACAGAACCAAAGCCGCAGGCCCATGCAAATCCGAACCAACCCTGGGCCCTAAACCCTAATACCGTTTCTACAGCTCCAGCTTCAGGGGTTCATTGACTGTCCCATTTGTATTCTGTGCTTCTGTGCGGAGTATTCCTCATTTGTGGCACGGTCCATGCAGTACTCCTGGAGCCCAGGCCCACAGCACTGAGGCTTCCAGGCCTAGTGATTCTTCCTTGCTAACTCTGCCTTTCCATGCCGGATCCCTCTTTCGCAAAATTACAAGCCTCCCCCCTCACTTCAGAAAACTCGAAGCCTTGATCCCGACGCCTGCAAAGCCACTTTAGATTGAAGTCGCCGGGCCGAGGCGAGACATCGAGCCCTCCTTGGAGGGGTACAGGCCGGGGCCCTGAAAAAGCATCCAGGCCTTGCAGGGCTTGGGTAGGTTTAGGGGTTTAGGGGGAGTTGAAGATTCCCGGCTTTAGGGTTTCTCAGAGAACCCACCCTGAAACCTAAAGGCCCTAAAGCCCTCTGGTAGAGACGTAGATTTCAACCTCCAGACACCACTGAATACAAACCTAAGTACGCACCAAGCCCTAAATCCTAAAACCCTAAAAGCAAGAACCGACAGGACCCCGTAAACCCTAAACCGACAAGCCCTTAGGACCCTAAATATAAACCCTATAGGACCCCCCCAAAGAATGCAGCCGAAACCATGAAGTTGGGATCTGCAGTTTCGGAAGGAAATTGGTGGCGAGTCTCCGTATTCAAAGAACTAAATCTGAAACTTCAAAATTCCGAGCTTAAAGAACAAGACCGAAACTCGAACCTAAAGCCGCCATCCGCACGACACGCAGAGGCAACTGCCCACTCTCCTGCAAAATCTCCCATGCGAGAGGGGTTAAACCTCCAAGCTCATAAGCCCCGAAATCATTTCTAAATCCTGAACATATAAAAAAGGTGAGCCCTAAAAAACTAAACGCTGAAAGCGTGAAACCCAAGGCCCCTCCTAACACCCTAAGCCCCCAAAGCTCATTGACTTCCAAAGCCCGTGTACATCCTAGGCTCTGATTCTTGAGCGTGAAGGGTTTTAGGGTTGTAGGGTTTAGGATTTCGGGTTTTAGGGTTTAGGGGTTTGGGGGTTTAGGGTTTTAGGGTTTAGAGTCTGAGGTTTAGGGGTGAGTTTTGAAGTGCAGAAAGGAGCATGCACGAAGAGAGCCCGACAGCCGTCAATTTTAGAATTTAGACAATACCCCAGACCCCAGTCGGAGTATTTGCGGGCTGCTTGCAGGCGTATCATGGATTTCTACTTCTTCACCGATGCTGCTTTGTATTTCTTTGGCGTGGAGCCTGCCTGTCTTGCTGAGAGCAATCCGCGTGCAGCTTCGCAATAAACCATCGTGCCCTACACCCCAAAGCTGAAACCCTAAGCCTGGCAAGACAGGCTCACTGCAAGGCTGTACAGGTCCTATGCCCTATGCATGTTTGTCAGAAACACAAACTAGGTTTCGTGTTCTGTGATGCATGTCGGCATATGACATTTCCAGTTTCAAAGGCTGCCCTTTAGCACTCCGTCTCGAGTATATGAGCAAACCAAGGGCTTAGTGAAGTGCAGCAAAATACTTGCAATCTGCCAGAAGAAGCTTGACACGAAACCTCGGGAGCAGAAATATAGGGGCCTGAATAATTACCTATACTATTTTGGATAATGGGCCCCCAAACCCTATGCTAATTATTAAGGCCCCTATATTCTTCCGAAGCAATGTCGGTGTCTTTAAACGTTTCGTTGCTGAGTGGCCGCATGACGACAGTTACAGCGACAGCTGACACTCCCATAGCCGAGATAAGGAAGAGGGCCCAGCGGGATCTGGAGATCCCCCTCAACGACTTGGTCGACTCAGCCGGCCGGCCACTGAAGAAATTTTGCAAGCTACAAGAGCTGGGGGTGAACGACGGAGACACAGTTAATGCAACTGTACGCCGTGCCGCACTGTGCAGCAAGCCTGGAAGGTCTAAAGCCTTTGCCCTGCTCCGTGCCGACGGAACAGTGAAGACTTGGGGAGATGCAGCATCCGGTGGCGACAGCAGAGGCGTGCGAGATCAGATCAAAGACGTCACGAGCATCGTTGCTTCGGAGTCGGCTTTTGCCGCCCTTCGAGAGGATGGAAGTGTGGTCACATGGGGCTCAACAGATCATGGCGCTGACAGCAGTTCTGTTCAAGAGCAGCTGATGAGCGTGGAGACGTTGGCTTCCTCAGACTATGCTTTTGCTGCAGTCCGCGCAGATGGATCAGTGGTGACTTGGGGTCAGCCCCGTTGTGGCGGTGACAGCAGCAGAGTGCAGCATGCACTTCAGGATGTTCAGCGCCTCGTCGGCACGCAGTGCGCATTCGCGGCACTGAGAGCTGACGGCACGGTGGTGACGTGGGGTATTGATTTTCATGGCGGAGACAGCAGCTCAGCACAGGAATCTCCGCACAATGTTGTGGAGATCGTGGCTTCGAACTACGCCTTCGCTGCACTCCGGTCGGATGGAACAGTTGTGACTTGGGGGGATGAGATTTCCGGAGGGGTTAGCAGCCGTGTGCAAGATCAGCTGACAATGGTCAAAAGTATTGGCCGTGGACACTTCGGTTTTGCGGCTGTCCGATCTGATGGAACTGTGGTGCGGTGGGGCAGCTCACTCAGCATGGGCCCAAGAGTTGAAATGCCTCCCAAGAGGGAACTCCGGGATGTTCAGCAGGTCTGTGGCTCACAAGGGGCCTGGGCCGCCGTTCGAAGAGATGGCCGTGTGACCACCTGGGGCAACGTGGAAGAAGGCGGGGATAGCCGCTCTGTGCAGGAGGAGCTCCGAGATGTGCAGCAAGTGGTATGCAACTCCCATGCTTTTGCCGCCCTCTGCAGTGACGGCCGAGTGGTGACATGGGGGGGGCCCCTGCGGGGGGTGACAGCAGCGCAGTGCAATCAGAGCTCCAGGATGTGCGACAGCTTATGGCCAATGACACGGGCTTCGCTGCTTTGTGTGCAGACGGAAGTGTTGTGACGTGGGGCACGATGGAAGTGTTGCGACCTTGAGCTGGGGCACCGTTCAAGAGTATTTATGGCCCAGACTGACCAAACTGCTGGGTGGTATAGTTGTGGAGATCGCAGCAGCGCATTTTGCAGAGGCGGAGCATCGAGGGACAAAGATGGTACCAGAGCACATTTTGCATGACCGCATGACTCTACAGCATGACGCGGTGCCGGTAGCAATGTCATCCGGTTGGGGTGACGTCATGCAAGCTTATAATGTATTGTAAGCTATCAGAAGATGTGTGCTCTGTGCAGCACGGGATTGTGCGATACAAGGATCACAGTACTGAAGGGAGGATGTACTGCAGCTTGTCACAGTATAGCAGTGCATGATGCAATCTAGCCTTATCGACTTGTCGAGTATCTGGATTCGGAGTTCGATGTGGGACCGCTGAAGCTTAAGCCTTCAGCCCGAAACCCTAAACGCTCAAGTTAACCTTCTCGATCTTTCTGATCTACAATCCAAAATCCCAGCCTCAAAAGCCTCAAACCCGCAAGCGAGACTCCTCAACCCGTAGCTAGTAGCAGCCCCCAGTCGTGAAAAAGCTAAGGCTTTGAGGGGTTCCGGGTCTAGGTTGGTTGGCTATAGGTGAATGAGAGTCTGGTTTAGGGTTTAGGGTTTAGGGGTTTAGGTGTCAGGGTGTATTCTTTTGGGATTAGGTGAATTAGGGGTTCAGGGATGAGAGGTCTAGGATGTTGGCAATCCAGGATGTAGGATCTGGACCAGCCAGGACTACCCGTCGGGTCCAAATTGGTTCGTACGGCTGATGCTTGGTCTGCAGGGCAACCACTGTTATGGTTCCACTCTGCTTTTGGAACTGTCCGCCGCTAATTACCGGTACAGTACAGCTAAGCAGCTACTGGTTCTATGCTCGCGGCCTTTGACACCGGGATGATTGCTGTTACTGCTCGGCATCCCTTCTTCACGATTGAGGCGCTCGCTGTCGTGTTTCTTCAGATTTTCTGCAGCGTGCTGACCTCCCTTGCGTCTTCGACTTGGGTTTGGGCTACGCCCTGCTTTGGCCAAGTTCGGAACATTGAGAGCAGCAGCCTGGTAGATCTCAAACTTAAATTCCTGACCTTCACTAGAGACGAGTTCTCCGGACACCTGCCAAGGAAGCGGAACATTGCCATTTTGCCCGGCGCTTGGCTTCGCAGGGCTTGGGACGGTACTGGTGCCATGACTTTCACGATTCCTCTGACCCGTTTGCTGTCGTAAGCGGCGTTTACTGCATGTGAGTGGCTCTTACGCCGTACCAGGACCAGTTGCAGGGTTCGGGGCTTTACAGCTTCGTAGGAGTTGGGTCGCAGGCTTTCAGATGTCCTGTCTGGGTGTCAGATTTCGGCCTAGGTCTTAGGCTTTGTTGGGCATTTGAACCCATTTTGTGGTATTCTTTCCACGGCCCTTGATAGAACCCTGTTCAGTGCCCTACTGTAACTCAGAACTCTGCTACCCGTAAGATCCCAACCCCAAAGAGCCCCCCGTGGAAGCCCCAAATTCGCCGAGGCGCGTGTCCGACAGAGCCGGCCGAGTGGTGTGGGCGGCTCAAGGGGCCTTTGTACATCCTTCATCTGTACAAACATATATATATATATAAAATATACATATATTTATAGTGTGTATATATATAATATGTATATGGTTGTATGTATATATATATATATATATATATATTTATATTTATATTTATATTTATATTTATATTTATATATACACACAAATACAAACACACATTTTTTGTGTAGTTTAAGTTGGGTCTAGTTTTAAGTGAGCTTCTCAGGGCTTTGGAGTGCTTTGGGGTATTTTCAGGCGAGCTTCGGGTTTTGGAGTTTTTTGGTGCTTAGGGCTTCGGCTGTTCGGTCGTGGGCTTCGGTTTCGTGTTTCTGGGGGGTTCGGGGTTCAAGGTGACCTCAGATAAGGCGGTGCATTTTTCAAACCATGACATTCTGCCTTACTTTTCAGCGAGCAGCTGCAGTCAAACATCCCATGACCAGCATGACCAGTAATACTCGTATTACTTATCGTACTAGGTCTTGCTAGTATTACGTACTCGCGTTACTAGTGCTGCTGGTTGTATTTCTGTCATTAGCATTGCTCCTGCTACTGGTAGTACCAGTATTGCTAGTATCACCGGTATTATTGCTAGCATAACTAGTATTGCTAGTATTACAAGTAATGCCAGTATTACAACGTTCAGCATTTCTGCCACTCCTAGTAATGCCGGTATTGCTAGTACTACTGCTCCTGCTGCTGCTGGTACACTACTACTACTGCTGCTGCTGCTACTACTACTACTGCTACTCCTACTACTACTACTACTACCACTACTACTGCTGCTACTACTACTACTACTACTACTAACCACCCCCGCCGCCTACCAACCACCTGGCGCCTCAACCCATCGTCATCATCATCATCATCATCAACGAAAATGACAGCTGCAGAAGATGCAGGGCTCAGGCCCCCTATCTGTGACAGCTGCAGAAGTTGCCGATGCTCACTTGCCTTAACTGTCACAGATGCAGGGGCTGAGGCTCCCTATGTGCATAAGTTCCCGAGGCTCACTTGCCTCAACTGTCACGGCCGGTGAAGTTGCAGAGGCTCAAGCCCCAAAACTGCGACAGCAACTGGAGTTGCAAATTCGACAGGGTAGACAGTGCCAAACCAGAGGTGGTCGGATAGTACGAAAACACTGTAAAATACCGTGGAACACGCAGGTGCTGCAAGAAGGCGTAAAAACCCCCAAAACCCGGAGCGCAACATCTTCGACATCAAGAACAAAGATGCCGGCCGTACGTGGGAGGGGCCCGCCAACACCCTTAAAGCCCAGACCTCAGCGTAGGAGGGTTTGTTTTTGAAGTGGTGCGTGGTGTTCGAGAAGCTGCCTGTACGTCATCATGCC
>BGNK01005387.1:24959-39247 GCA_003297005.1 Symbiodinium sp. clade A Y106
CGACCCCTCCCCCCAAAATGCAAGTCCAGAATCGGAAGCTCGAGTTTGCAAACTCGCAAGTGAATTTTGAAGCTTCATAAGATGTTCCTACATGACGAAAGTGCTGTAAATACCGAGAAAATCGGATGTGTGCGAAAAGAGTATGTAAGAGGGGTGGTTGGTGGGGGGGGGGCGCCTACTACTACTACTACTACTACTACTACTACTACTACTGCCACTACGACGAAGACGACGACTGCACTAAGTGGTATATAAGTAGCAGATTACATGGTTAGGCCGTGATTGATCTTCTTTGATGTGCTGGACACCGGAAAGCTGCGGAGGTACAACAGCTTCGCCGTCAGCGGCGAGCACCGGGCTCCCGGGGCCCCCTTGGTCCCTCGGCCAAGCGCTGCAGTGTTCAGGGTTTAGGGTTTAGGGATGTTTGGGGTTGACGGTTTAGGGTTTCGGGGTTTAGGATTTGGGGAAGTTTAGGGTTGCGAAAGTCAAAATTTTGGTCTTCATTGGTGGGCGGATTTGGCTTCTCGCAAATTTGTGATAGCGGTGCCATTTACCGATGTTTGTTTCAGGGAGAGTACACTACTACCAGTACTGTGTTGAAGCTCCTGTGATGTTGATCACGGCGCTTGCATGCGCTTGCCATTCTGCCCTAAACCCTAAACCCTAGCTGTAGCCGAAAAGACCTACCTTTTTCAGGAACTATATTCAGAAACCAGAATAAGGAACCCTAAAAAAAGGTAGGTCTTTTCGGCTACAGGTAGAGCCTCAAATTCCTAAACCCTAAACCCTAAACCGTGGCTCCAAGAACTGTGGGTTTCGCTAACCTGAGCTGCAAGGCGGAAAAAGGCGCTCAAACAAAAAAAACCGTGGCTCTGTCTGAGAGTTTGCGGTTCTCAGCCGCTTGACAAGGCTCGCCTGTGGGAGTCTCCATTACCAAGCTGAGGAGGTAACCTTTAACCTTCTTCGGTTTATATCATCCTACCATCATTGAGAAGCGTAGCCTCTTTTGGGCTTTTATAATCCTACCATCATTGAAAAGCTTAGCCTCTTTGGGGCTTTTAGAATCCTACCATACTTAACAAGGTTAACCTTCTTTGAGGCTAGGGTGCTCAGCCCCTGAGAAACGAGCGTCTTCAGGGTTTTCCCGCGACCCCCGAGGCTCCGGATGATGGTCCTTTGCTGTCCGTGGAGGCGAAGGACCCTGGCAGGAAAGTATAGCCTAATACCATTAAAGGGGTCTCTAAGGGTTACTACAAGACAAGGGATCTAGAATTGGGTACTATAGTATAGGGGCTGAAATAATTGCCAATACTATTTTTGTGGGGACAAAAGCCCCAAAACCCTATTCTGATTGTTAAGGCCCCTATATTAGGGGCTTTGGAGGTTGCGCTGTGTCAGGAGCAGGAGTTGCATGGGTTCAGGGTTCAGGATAGTTTTTGTGGGCGTGCAGCTTGTAGGGCTTAAGGTACAAAGTAGTACAAAGGCGTCTTCTTATCATCCAGCTCAGGACCCACATCACCAATTTTGCGTGCAGCATGATGTGCCGAAGCCCTGTATTCTACGGGCATGCTGAGCCCTAAGCCCTTTTAAGCCCTCTTTCATGTTGACCATGCTTGTATAGCGAGGGTTTGAATTATTAGCACGATTGTTCCCTCGTAGTGAATAAGGAGATACGATGCAAAAGACAGGCGGTTGTTATCATCATCGCAGCCATGGTAAGGCGGCCCTTGTTACACTACCCTCGCAATTACCCTTGCCGTACCCTTACCCTATTCTCCGTAAGATTTAGACTTCGCGGCTTAAAGGTTTCGGGTCTCGGATTCGCATGCTGAGGGTGTTTCGAGCCGGGGTGTAACTACCCCAAGTTGAGTCGACCCATGTTCAAGGACGAGCACGGCCGGATGTTCAATCGCAGGGATCTCAGAGTGGTGCTCGACGAGCCCAAAACGCCAAAGCCCACAAAAACCCAACCCTCCGGACACCTCTCAATCCTAAACTCCGAAAACCAAATTAAATATGCGTATCCTCTACTACGCTTGTAAGTAGTAATCCTTGCAGTACCCGAAGAGAACCAAAGAGCAACCCGTGTATTACCGGTGTAGTACTCATATAGTGACCCCTGCGTGCCGTTATGGTAACCTGATAGTGGCCCCCCATAATTACTCACCTTGCAGTACCCTAACAGTTTTATAGCACTCCTTGTAGGCCTTAAGCATGAAAGGCAACCCGGATGGCAACCCTGCTAGGACCTTAGGAACCCCTGAAAGTAATCCTTAGATGAAGCCTTAAAGGAACCCGAAGCCGAGGACAGCACGATGCGGAGTTCAAGCTCCTCAGCGGCTTCTGCCAAGTGGCTGCCGGCTTGGACGGCACCTCCGAAGGCGACCCTGGAGTTCGTCATAAGCAACGGCCCTGTGCTCGACTAAGCGCTTGTGTTCCCTTACTGGAAAGCTGTGAAGCCAGGAAAAGTCAGCGCCTGGGAAGGCACCGGGATGCTGTGGTCCAGGCCAGAAGTTTACGCAATTCCCCCCTTTGTTCAACACTCAGGTTCAAGGTTTAGGGTATATTCCGAAGCCAGTGTCTCGCCGAGAATGTTCCTTTATTGACGGGTAGTGCGTTGTTTCGATGGTGATATCAGGGAGCTACGTACCCTGGTTTCTTGGACTTGCTGGCGTAGCTGGCCTATTCCCAAACTGGTGATTACATTGCTAAGGTAAGCTCTACAACACTCTTACCCATCATTCTTGCGACGATTGGGCTCTCTGGGTGTACATGAGGTTCTGGATTCAGGGTGGTTGCAAGGAGAGAGGAGGTGCCAGAGATGAGTGTAAGACTGCTATGCAGCACAAAGGCTTCCAATCGTACTTAGGGCATTCAGGGTTAAGGGTTCAGGATTTCGGGTAGTTGGAGACTTTGCAAGGCTTTCGATTTGTTTAGAACCTCAGGAAAAAGGCAGATGCAAAGTGCACCCTTACCCCACAGTTCTTAGTCGCATCATCATGATTCTGCGGATCACAAACCAAGTTCCTAAACCTCCAAACCCGTGAACCTCTGACCCTCATAAAAATGCCTCAACTCCAAACCGCCTCAAGGTTCAAACGCTTGAACCTCTTGAAGCCTTAAACTACCCTAAACCCTGAGCCCTAAACCCTAAACCCCAGAGACGGTCAGATCGTTGGTGTTACGAATCTCAGGGTCGACTGAGCATGTTGAAGACTCCACCCTATGCCTTCTGGGATTTCGGTTTGGCGGGCATTGTCTGAGAGGTCTTGCAGCAAACATTGGCGAACATGGGTTCTCCAATGTTGTCCAATTCAACGAATACTCTTGGTCTACGAGTTGTTAAGCATCTTCGAAGAATGACGGGCAGGAAGCCGCTGTGCACCAGCTGCTGGGGAGCCGTGTCGCAGGCTTGTCTGTCAGAGCTTAGAAGCGCTCATCATCGCCACCGTTTTGGTGACGCATGGCGACTATAACTGAAACCCACCTGCCAGCTTTGCCGTCCTCCTCCTCTCCTCGTCGCAAGTATGATGTCCTTGTCAGCGTTTGTTCCAGCCTCCTCCTCCTCTTCCTCCGCCTCTTTGTGATGCTCGTCGTCGTCGTCGTCGTCATCAGCATCAGCATCAACATCAGATCAGCATCAGCACCAGCATCATCAACATCATCATGCTTTCCGGTCGTCGCCACTATTCGCAACTGGTACCATGGGAATATGTTTTTGCTTTGTCAAGATCTTGTATGCCATTACCAATGTGTGCAGCTGCTGCACTCGTGCATATACACTCTGCAACGTCGTAAACCCCAGACCCAGACCCAGACCCCAAAGCTGTACAGCAGCCTAAGCCTAAACCCTAAGCCCCATCCTCAACCCTAGAATCCCTAGAACCTACGTGCACTGCAACTTTTCACGAACCTTCGACCCAAGTAGCACACCTACCCGCCCCCAGGTGAAAGCGATGTTTCCCAAGCTGGTGCTGACTGTGTCTGCCATGCTGGCATGGCTTTGGGTTTTGAGGTTTGCAGTTCTAGCAGTACGGCGTCTAGGATGTAGCATTTCCCGAAGCCCAAAGCAAACGCTTCAAGGTTTAGAGTCCACAAGACTTGGTGTGCAGGGCTCCCAAACCCTAAGGCCCTAAACCTTGAAACCTACTTTCAAAACTGAAGTCTAAGCCCGAAAGTTCTGAAATCCTTTACCCTAGAAGCCCAAAGCCTTCCGTGCGGAGGCACCTGTGAGGTTCGGGGACCCAAGCTGCCACTCTAATCCCTAAATCTAGATCCCCTCAACCCAAAACCTCCTAAACCCCACAGATCCCCTAAACCGTCTTAAACCCCAAACCACCAAAAACCTTGAAATCCTAAGATCCGCCAGAAACAAGTCTGCAACCTTGCGACATCAGTAGGACTCAACAAATGCAGACTCTGTACGATTGTAGTGCAGTCCTTTCTTTCAGAAGGAAGCATTTCAGTAGTAGTGGTAGTAGTAGTAGTAGTACTAGTAGTTGTGGTAGTGGTGTATTCTTTCAGAATAACCTCAAGCCCTAAACCCCCAAGGGCCTAAACCCGCATGTACAAGCCTAAACAATCTGTGCTAGTTCCCCTTGTGTCACTAGATAATCAGAGCAACATATACTCCAAAGCCCTCTGCTACTTCTTAAGGCCCCTCTATTCTCGAACCTTACAGTGCCTTCATAGTAACCCTTATAGCCCTTCAAACGGAAGCCTTAAAGGATATGCAACCCCCTACCGCGGACCTCAACCACAAGACCCAGCCTTTACCCTAAACCCTAAAGGGCCGAAGCCCCAGATCCTAAAGGCCCTCAGCTCCAAAGGACTTGAGCCCCAAATCCTAAAGGCCCCAAGCCCTAAACGACCTCACCCCACCGGAAACCCCAAACTCGAAACCCCAAAAGGCCCTACATCCGAAACCCTGAAGGCTAAACCCTAATAAACCCTGAAGCCTGGAGACCCTAGGCCTTAAACCCTAAACCCTAAACCCCTGAAGGCCCTGGGCCCTAAACCCTTATAGGCCCTAACAAACCCCAACCGCCAGAGCCCTCCCGAAGCGACCAGGTCGGCTCGAAGAACTCGAAGCCTTGGCCCGACAACATGTCCGGGCCTTTCCTTCTTTTTCAGGCTTTCGGATTTTACGGTTTAGGGTTCAGGGGTTTAGGGGTTGAGGTTTTTGGGGTTTTTGGGGTTTAGGGTTTAGGGACGGCCTCGTTGGGACTTTAGAAGCTTGTTAGGGTCTTGATATGTTGTAATAAGGACTCGTTGCGGCTTTGGTACGGCCTGTTTTGGTGGTCTCGTCTTGAGGCATGTCCGGGGTCTTGTCTCTTTGGGTTTCGTAGGGTTCTTGCGAGGTTTTCTGTATTGGGCTTCTTGCGGCGTCTGTCTTGCCCGGGCTGTGATTTACAGGGCTTTTTCAAGGGCTTTATTGGCTTTGTGTCCACACAGCTTCATAATCATAGCTTGTCTGAAACAAGGGGTGTCTAAGAACCTCTCCGGGTGCCTGGACCCTTGTTAGCTTTTGGGTTTGAGAGCTTTGCGGGTTCAGGGTTTGGGCATCCAATGGGCGCGATCGTCCGGAGCGAGCAGGTAGGGTTTTGCATTTTGCCTGACCTGTGACCGGTGGTTCAGGATGTTGGGGTTTCGGGTTTAGGGTCCGTTGTGTAATGCTCATATACTGGGCCCCAATTCTAATTGTTAAAGAAGGCCTCTGCCCTCCAGGCGCTATCCTCCGGATGCAGATGGCCCGGCGGAGGCCTTTCCGATTGGGTTCCGAGCCCCAAAGCCCCCCAAAGCCCCCCAAAACACTAAACCCCCCAAACCCCCCAAACCCTAAACCCTAAACCCTCGGACCCAAAAAGGAACCCTTAAAAAAGAAAAAAACCCTCGACCCCTTAAGCCCTAAACCCCTAAATCGACGTTTGTGCGCTCCTTGGCTCCGTCCCTCGTTGTATGGATAGAGTTTTGGGTTTAGGGTTTAGGGTTGTTCCTTTTTACGGGTCCCTTTAAAGGGATCTATAGGGGTTTAGTATGATTCACCACTCCCTGTATCTTCTGCTCCGCGCTTAGCCCTCGCTGCTCAAGCTTTCACAAGGCCTTCGGCACTCGCCCAACCCAGTTGGAAGACATGGCTCCAGCGATGAAGTCCGCGATGAAGTCCAAGGCCATGAAGACCGCCAAAGCCATGACCAAGNGCTGCTCAAGCTTTCACAAGGCCTTCGGCACTCGCCCAACCCAGTTGGAAGACATGGCTCCAGCGATGAAGTCCGCGATGAAGTCCAAGGCCATGAAGACCGCCAAAGCCATGACCAAGTCCCAGCTTGCCGACCAGCTCGCCACGAAGTCCGAGCTCAAGAAGAAGGAAGTCATGTCGGTCCTGCAGAATCTTTCCGAAATCGGTGCCAGCGAGGTCACCAACACCGGCAAGCACCTTGTTAGCAGTTCAGGCATTCGTGTTGGACTCACTCCCATTTTTTCCATCAGATGTCCTGCACATCCGAGGTTCGTTCTGCCAGGGCTCTGCATGATCAAGACTCGTGCTGGGCTGATCCCCTCATGTCTTTGAGTGTAGGTGGTTGAGTAGGGGCATGCATGGCGGCCGCAGCTGCAAGGTCAGAAGCCTGCCACGAAGGGTGGCACTCGCATGATGTTCGGCAAGGCCAGTAAACGAGAACTGACGAGACTGATGAAGGCAGTCTAAGCTGTGATGTCTCTGCTGCAGGAGGTTCAGGTCAAGGCGCAGAAGGCGGGACCGCTGGCAGGCAGTGACTGCTGCCTCTCGCGACCGAAGTTGCCGTCAGGCGAAGACGGTTGTGAAAGCCACGCCGGCGGCCGCACTCAAGAGCCAGTTCTAGGGGGTGGCTTTGAGCTGCTGGCTGCGGCGCTGCGGCTGGCTGCGTGCTCGTCGATGGGGTTCGACGGTGAGCACGCTCGCTTGCTGTGGAGCGCGAGATCTGTTCGTGCGCAATCAGACGCACGCCGTGTACCGTTTCATGCTGAGTGAAAAGTTCCGTCGGCACACGTTTCCTGAGGAGTCGCCATGCCCAACATCCAATGCCTTTGCATGTGTGTTTGTGTGTGTGTTTTTTGTGTTCGGGTGTGCATGTTTAACGCACGGATACCTGATGTTGACATCCCACAGCCTATGCATGTCAACGTTTTGCTTGCGTGGGTGCTTGGCATTGGAGGCTTTTGCCCCCGTGCCGAATCAAAAAGAACTGGCCCACCGATTTGCTTCAACTTCTAGTGGCTCTTTCGCGCCTTTAGGCATTGATACCGAACGACGANGATCCAGTTGCTGCCGCTCGCACGTAGCCCTCGCTGCTCAAGCTTTCACAAGGCCTTCGGCACTCGCCCAACCCAGTTGGAAGACATGGCTCCAGCGATGAAGTCCGCGATGAAGTCCAAGGCCATGAAGACCGCCAAATCCATGACCAAGTCCCAGCTTGCCGACCAGCTCGCCACGAAGTCCGAGCTCAAGAAGAAGGAAGTCATGTCGGTCCTGCAGAATCTTTCCGAAATCGGTGCCAGCGAGGTCACCAACACCNAGAAGGAAGTCATGTCGGTCCTGCAGAATCTTTCCGAAATCGGTGCCAGCGAGGTCACCAACACCGGCAAGCACCTTGTTAGCAGTTCAGGCATTCGTGTTGGACTCACTCCCATTTTTGCCATTTGATGTCCTGCACATCGGAGGTTCGTTCTGCCAGGGCTCTGCATGATCAAGACTCGTGCCTGGGCTGATCCTTTCATGTCTTTGAGTGCAGGTGGTTGAGTAGGGGCACGCATGGCGGCCGCAGCTGCAAGGTCAGAAGCCTGCCACGAAGGGTGGCACTCGCATGATGTTCGGCAAGGCCAGTAAACGAGAACTGACGAGACTGATTGAAGGCAGTCTAAGCTGTGATGTCTCTGCTGCAGGAGGTTCAGGTCAAGGCGCAGAAGGCAGGACCGCTGGCAGGCAGTGCCTGCTGCCTCTCGCGACCGAAGTTGCCGTCAGGCGAAGACGGTTGTGAAAGCCACGCCGGCGGCTGCACTCAAGAGCCAGTTCTAGGGGGTGGCTTTGAGCTGCTGACTGCGGCGCGGCGGCTGGCTGCATGCTCGTCGATAGGGTTCGACGGTGAGCAAGCTAGCTTGCTGTGGAGCGCGCGATCTGTTCGTGCGCAATCAGACGCACGCCGTGTACCGTTTCATGCTGAGTGAAAAATTCTCCGGCGCAACATTTCCAGTTTTGTTGCCCAGTGCACTTTCAACATCAAACCCCAAAGCGCCCTGAAGAGCAGGCATGGCGTACCCTAAACCCCAAGCCCCTTGGCCGAAGGCTTCGGATTTAGCCGCCTCCTCGGCGTCGCAGGCGGAGGAGGTCGTCCGACAGGGGCTAGGTCTGTTTCTCCTTGGGCGGGGATGGGAACAGTAGTAGTATGAGGAGGAGTTGCAGGTTTTTACGACCCTTCTTGTTGTGGCTTTTGTTTCCGCGGGTTGTCTCGATTGTGTTATTGCATCTGAGTTTTTAGGGTTGGTTGGGTAGTTAATTAGTTAGTTAGCTGGCTAGCTTGCATATTGCTTTCATTTGTTTGTTTGTTCGCTTGATTGTTTGTTTGTTTGTTTGTTTGTTTATTGGTGTTTTTTATTTTGTGTGTGTGTGTGTCTTTGTGTGTTTGCTTTAGCTGTTGTGTGTGTGTCTATTTGCGGGTTTGTTTTGTTGTTTGTTTGTTTGTTTGTTTGTCGGTTGATTTGTTTGTCATTTGTGTGTTTGCTTCTTTGCTTACTTGCTTGCTCGTTGGTAGCCCAAAACCCAATGTCGCAAAACTCGAAGCCCTAAACCCCAGTCAAATTCCTAAGTCTCCCCCAAACCCTGAAGACAGCCCTCTGTCAGCAAGGCGAGCGCGTCAGCTTGTTGCTCAAAGTCGGCTCATAGCCGCGAGTGACGCCAGGAGGGGTCTCGGTTTTTAGGAGTTTCGGCGTTCCCACTCTAGGCCTCTAGGCTTCTAGGGCTTTTCGGGATGCTATGGTAGGGCTTCTAGCGATCTAGGGATCGGGATTCTCTTGCTGGGGGCTTAGGGCCTTTTCAAAGGAAAGGCGCTTCAAAGTGCATGCGGAGGTGCCCAAAGAAGTGGCACGTCCCCCATGCACGAAGACACGCACAAGCTCTACGACTCTACCCGAAACCCCCAGTCCGCCGACTTCACAGGCCCCGTCTCCTTAGACTTTCTTCTTTCAAGGCCCTATTCCTAACTAAAGCCACCACCAGAAGCCCTGCGAAGCACAGTTGATCGAAATCCTGCCCGCGTTGTGTGTTAGCCGGTGCAAACGGGCTTGCCCAGACTGGTGAGAGTGGATGCTTGCAAGCCATGCTGAGCTGCCGTAGAGTCTCATGGTTCGGTATTAAGGCTCGAGTTTTTCGTTTTAACTTCAGGCATTTATGGACAGCTGCTTTCGTTGCCGTTTCGGGGCATGAGCGAGATTTTTTTGCGGTTGATTTTGTGGTCGGGCGATGCTGTGCCCGTCGCCGGTCTTGTCCATATTCGGCAGCATGGGAGGCCCAAAACACACGACCCAGTAGGGCTCACCAACACGAGAAGCAAAAGGACATTTTGTCATTTCCCCCCTAAACCCCAAACCCTAAGCACAAGATTGTGGGAGCCTAAAATCCGGAGCACAGAGCACTGGTAGTGCTCCGCATATGAGTGGTTGTCAAAATTATGGTCCCTTTTTGGCTCACGAATATAGTTCCGCACCTAATATTCAGGGTACCCACACAGGGACCATAATTTTGACAACTACCCATATCAACTCCCGCCTTGAGAACATGGAGCTTGGATGTTGGCACTGTCAAATTCGGTTTAGGGTTTAGGGTTTAGGACTGTCAAAGATGATGTTGAACTTCAGGCACTTGAGAAACTGCTTGAAATTCATTGGCAGCAAGCATCACTCCAGTCATGGGCTTGTACAGACCAGCGGCGTTGTGCATAGATGGGAGTTCAGATGATGCTGCTTTTCATGGCATGTGTTTCTGTTCAGGACTGCTTCGTCCTTTCGGCAACCCCCAGCTGCCCATGCAGAAAAAGCAGAGTTTGAAAGATGTGCCAGCCCGGCGTCCTTCGTAGGGTTCCTATGAGGTTTTATTTCAAGGATTATAAGAAGAGCTTTTATCACGGTTGCTGCAAGGCTTACAAAAATCGTCTGATGTGATTTTCCTGAAATATTGAACCCATTTCCCAAATCCACATCCACGTGTGGCTGCGTGGTTTCAGCTTGGCTTTCGGTTTGCTTGCAAGCTCAACGGATGCCGTTCAAGGCAGTATAAACCCCTGGCAGTAGCAGCCTGAACCTTGGAATTGCAAACCTCGTATGTTTTAAGTTACTAAGACTGAATCTCCTCCCGGACTTGAACAAATTGAACCCTCCCACCCAAAAGCAAAAAGCAGTACCTAAAGCCCAATCAAGACGCCAACTAATTTTGGAGTTTAGATTTCAACCATGTGTCATACAACCTAGCAAGTCTGACTCATGCAGCTCTCAGGTATGCAGTATAGCAGTATAGGGGCTTGAATAGTGCGTAGTTGTATCCCCTTTCAGCCCCCATAAAAATTACATCATACTATGCCCCAACACATAGTAGCCCTTAAACCTAAACCTAGCGACCTAGCGAGCCTTGAAAGCTTTTGAGCCATGTCAACCCCCCCTCTGCGGAAGCTGTTCCCCCTGGCTGTCGGCTGCTTCCTGGTTGGGCCGCCCAGACGTAGACCCCAGGGTTCCTTAAAAGGGGTCTATAGTAGGGATATATAGTAGGGTTCTATAATAATTACCAATACTATTTTGTGCCCACAGCTACATACGGCCTTGTCATTGCCATGCCATACTGGGCATTGAGTGACATCAGCCTTTGCTTCGACCTTCAGGAAATAGATGGTCGGCTGTACACCGATGTCGGTCCTACTGCAGCAGACCATCCTACGCTGCTTCGGTTGGCGGGACTACCTGAGGATGCGCCCATTGACATATACCTCGGTGCCAATGTAGCCCCCCTGCTCCCTGGGGAGCTTGCAGATCTCTACCAGGGCTTGTGCGTCTTTTACACACCACGGCACGCACTTCCAGGGGCGTACTATTACCTTGTTGTCCTCCTACGCGTGGGACGCAGACCCTGACATACCACGCGGGCCGGACGAGCCCCTCCTTTACGTTATCACAGAATCTGCTAACAAGGCCGTCTGCTTTGACAGCGAGGAGGCATATGCTCGCACGGACATCCTCTCACGCATTTTTGCGATACCAGAGATGCAACTGACCCTACAACCGGCAGTCCCACCAGTTACCGACATGGCATACAAGGGCAAGCCCTGCAGAGGTGTGTATGCTCTATCTGGCGCAATCCCGTCCCAGCCGGACCAGCTACATGGCGAACTTGTCGCACCAGTGCTGGGTTTGATTGATTGTTGCTTCAGGGTTGGGAGCTATTGGCGACACCGGCAGGGAATTTGCCTTTTTCAGGTTTGGAGACCGTGCTCAGTACATTTGCCCCGCCACACTGCGAGATACATCTTGAGAAAGCTCACATTGATCAGGGTACGTTGAGCTACCTTCCTGGCACGGTCATTTTCGCTTCCTATGTGCCTCAACGTCAGGAACTATCCGCAGCAGAGCACGGCGGTCCTGAGGACAGCGAGTCCTCCGCCCACAGCGAACCTGATGTTTCTCTGCGGTCCGCATCTCCGCAGGATGACAATGGAATTGAGCAGTCCAGTGCAGCTTCGTCGGAAGCATCTTCTCGCAGTAGGTCGGAACGTGCTGTCACTGGAAGATGGGCAGGACCACCGCAACCACAGCCGGTCCACCCAGAAGCAACGTTAGCCCCACCCGATCATGCAGAATTGCCGGCCTTCTCGGCGGTCTTCATGTTGCTGACCCCCGAATACAAGCCGGAGGTGGTGCGGCTGACCCTACCGGGACCCCTGCCCTTTTCTGCAGCACAGCAACAAATACAGGAGGCCCGTGCAGCCCCACGTCGCACTTACTTTCCCTGGCTACAGCCGGCAGTACCACAGCCTATCGGCGAGTACGTGCTCCTGCTCGCATTACCAGGCTGGACAACTGATCTATACATTGTCCTGGACTGTTCACAGGTTGATCAGCGCATTTTCTGCACCTTCGCTACGGAGACGGTCGACCGCAACACTTTGTTTGCATTGGCCGGTTTTGCACCCGATGCACCTCTTGACGTCTATGTCCCCGACCTTCTTGGACCCTTAGGCGACGCTGAGTCCGCGCGGCTGCAGCTGGGACAGTGCGTGTCCTTTCTTCCTCGTGATGGGGGCTTGCTTGTTGTCACCACTGTAGATGATAGACTGCAGGATCCCAGTGGCTGGCTTCAAGAACCCGCGCTGCCAGTCTCGCAAGGATACTGGATCCAGGCTATGCATGATAGCGGCTCCGACCGCCTCCTTTTGTCTCCAGAACGGCGGCGCTTTGTACGCCAGGAGGTGCAGCAACATCTTGAGCTTACCGACAATTATGTACTGCAGCCGGCTCGTCCGCCGCTCGAAGACTCCTGCGACCGGGGCATTCCGGCAGTCAATGTGTATGTAGTCTCTGAAGATCCCCGACTGCTCCTTGCCACTCCGGACCTGCCGCAGGTTGTTTTCATCTTTGATGCCAGGCCGCTAACTTGTGGCATCACGTGGGGATTTGCCCCAGATGGCTGTGCTGACGAGCAGGCTATACTTGCCCAGTGCAACGCCAGCAAGCCGCCCGGATATCGCACCTGTCTCTTAGGAGGCCACCGGGATGTATTTGGCGTTCTGCGAGTTGGGGCAGGAGAGGTCATTGTGGCGTGTTTCCTTACTGCTCTAGGTTCCTTGCCAGAGGAAGCGGAGCCACCCGGCTCCCAGGAGCTTTCGGAAGTTGACGCCGACACACAGACAGGCGCGGCGTCTACCATGCAGCGCAATGTCCGTGCACGGCACGCAACGGCAGCTGCGACAGCCGGGCCCACCACCGCCCCTGATAGAGACGCCGCAGCATCTTTGAATGTGCGCCCTAGCTCCGCCCGAGTGAGCTCTTCACGCTGGTCGGGCCAAGGTGCCCTCTGTGGTCGACAGCTTCATAGCGTCCCAGGCCACTTCCGTTTCATGATGTGGTCACTCGTTGCATTAGCAACAGTTCAGCCAGGCACAGGCTTTTGGCTCTAGCGTCGCCTCCAGCACATTTTGTGCACGGCCAAGGTGGGAAGGACAGTAGGGCCTTGCAGAGAACGCTAGTGCAGCGGCTTCATGGCGCCAGAAAGCGAGGGTGGCGGCGGGTCTTGCGGGGCAGGACTTCAGTTGCTGCTGGGCATGCTGAGTGACCTAGGATTTCGTGGCGATGGAGCTTCTGCCTACTCAGGGGCTCTTGACAGGCTGAGGGCTGCTGTGGGCGGCAGACTCGGTTTCAATACTTTAGGAATTTTGTGTGAGCCTCGAGCTGAGAGTGAAGTGATTGCTGGGCCCTTCGGGGTCCATGACTCTGACTGCAGCTGTGCGGCCATGCCAACCGAGAAGGGCGACCGTCTTCTCGAGAGTGAATGTTNCTGGGCCCTTCGGGGTCCATGACTCTGACTGCAGCTGTGCGGCCATGCCAACCGAGAAGGGCGACCGTCTTCTCGAGAGTGAATGTTCAGGTGGTTTTGAGAACGGGAGCGAGCTGAAGGAAGCCTCTTCGACGAGGCCACCGTCGAGCGATGCAGAGAGATGGCCATTGCGGGCGGAGGGTCCATCGACATCGGGGCGTGGAGCCTCGTCGTTGCTCTGGGCTCCGCTCCTGTGGCTTGCGACTTAGACCTCGACTTCGTTTCCGAAGGGGCCGAGTGCGAAGGACTGTGACCCGGCGCACCAGGCGCTGGCGACTTCACTGTGGACGCCACGCCGGAACTCTTCGGCGGGACTTTGCCGACGGTGGCTTCGNTTGTGCGAGCGGGAGCCGGACCCCAGAACCGAGAAGAATTGAAGAAAGAAAGACCAAACTTCGGGACCGGACCCAAGGACCGAGAAAAGTGAGCAAAAGAACTGATCAAGATCCCGAGGAGGACCAAGAGCTGCCTTTGGCAGCCAGTGTAGTTCTCCTGTGTTGTGATGCCTTAAGAAGCGATCAAGATCCCGGTGAGGACCAACCAAGAAGTGATCAAGATCCCAAGGGGGACAAAGAGCGGCCTTTGGTCGTCGAGAGCGCTTCGTGCGATACCAGCCCGTGTGGGCTCCCCTTGTCCCTCTCCTTTCGGCGCTGCCATGGCCTCGCTGGCTGGGGCGCCTACG
>BGNK01005388.1:19915-39230 GCA_003297005.1 Symbiodinium sp. clade A Y106
TAAGGTGTAGTTGAGTCTTAATTTCGAGGGTGGGAGGTGGGAGGTGGGAGGTGGGAGGTGGGAGGTGGGAGGTGGTCACCACTCGGGACTTCCGATGACAGCTTTTGGGGTCTGCCATAGCGGCGATGCGAGAAGGGTGCTTGCGAACTTCGGGATTGCTGAGAAACATGTATTTGGCGAAACACAATTGCAGCAAGACTGTCGCTGGGGATCACTTGGGTATCGACAACCGACAGGTCATGACTAAACCACGAATGCTCATTTGGGAAGGTTCGGAAAATGGAACGGCAGCCAACTAGGATGAATGGCTGGCGAGTTGCTAGAAACGAGAAGTTGTTCGGCAAACTTTCGGCAGGCTCCGACAAGCAACATGCACGCACTGCGGGCCGTCCTTCCTGCTTTGCTGGCACCCCGCCATCGCTCTGTCAAGGGGGCATGAGTCACGCGAAGTCTACGAAACTCCGACTGCAAGCGGACATGCCAAGAAAACCACACCACGCCCAAAGGCCGTCGCGTTGCCTCCGTCAAGGGTCGCCACACGTATCGCCCCTGCGGACGTTGGAAGGAACGTTCTGCTGCACTGCCCCAGTGTGCTGTGTGACTGGATGCACCTCTGGCAGTCGGCGTTGTAGGACCAGACACTCGCTGATCCAGGCGTCCGTGACGACAGCCTCGAGGCCACTGTACAGAACCACCGCACTTTAACATGATGCTGTCAACGAATGTCAACGCAGATGTAGGCCTAGCACCCTAATAGGGCTGATGCTCTGTGGTGGTCTCGGGCGACGGGTGTGCACACAATCTTGAAACAGGTGCAATCGAGAATCTTGAAAGCCAGGGCCATGTCTGGCCTCTGCGCAGTGACACAACAAAAGAGACTGCTTTGCAAGCTCCATCTTGAACTGCCAAGTAGCATCAGGGTAGTCCTGCATCAAGACGGCCCTGCAGTCTGCACCATGCATCTATTCAAGGAAACACCAGCCACAAGACTGGAAGCAACCCCACCTTGGCATTTGGCCTGCTACCACCACATGAGTCACTGCGTCGTCCCAGGACTCGCAAAGAGAGCCTGCACACAAGACAACCGCTCACCACGGGCTTGTTCTATCAACAAGTTTAGGAGAGCTTAATTGATGCTGACCAGCACGTCGATGCTGATGCTATGTCAGCTATATCTGTGTTACTCCTCAGGAACGCGGCACCTGCTCCCGAAATCGATCGCTTGCTCAAAAATGTCCAACGGGTTTGCGTTTGGGCGCAAAAGGTCCTCCTGCTCCGGCTCATCACGGCCTCGACTGGCTATTGTTGTTTCTTCCTTCTTCGTCCTGCCCTGAACTCAATTGAAGGCAAGGGCTCGGGCACATGACCCCAACAGGCTGAAACGGCAAGTCGTCGTCTTAAGATCCGGCCGCTGTCTGGCCATGCTTCAATGTCTTCAACGTCCCCTCACCGTGGCCGTCCCTGATAAGAAACCACTTTGCGGAACCGGAACCCTGGCCGCTAGCCGCTACCCGCGGATCTTGAACAGCTTGCTGCAGGCGCCTCCAGCTTCGCATATTCGAGCCTGGCTTCTGGCTTGATTCGAAGGTGGCGTTCGCAAACGTGGGGAACGGAACCCTCACCCTGGGCCTCCAGCAGCTGCTTCCGTGTGGAAGACATGGCGGCGCCTCCTCTGAAAAAAGCAGAAACTGAGGAAGCGGTTTTCACCGCACTGTGTGCATGCAAAGAAGGTCCTCGTCCGCAGACCAGTACAGCACATCCCTCGAAGATCTGCTTTCCTTTGCTTGCAGGAGCCTGACAGCTTCAGACAGTGGCATTGCCATGCCTCGTGACCACCACTTCCCTACTCTCGCCTACAGCTGCTACAGCTAGGGCCCGAAGCCGCCTCCTCGAGCCTGGCCCTGCTGCACTTCTGCAGCAGACCGTCTGCGCTTCCCGGAGCTTCGGCTGCCTTCCGCTTGCGGCCAGGGCCAGGGCCAGGGCTCGACGGACTCAACGCCTGAAGCCGAAAGGGGCCAAAAAAGTTCTCCCAAGCAAGGCGCCTAGGGCCTAGGGCCTAGGGCCTAGGTCGTGCTGCAGGCCTCGTAGGCCGGCTTGCTCACGCAAACCGGAACCTCTGCTCTTTTTGCAGGATCCTCTTCAATGGCCGGGCGAGCCAGATGCACAGCCTTGCAGGGGGAAATCAACGGAAAGCAGCTACTCCAGTTCTCTCCAGCTGCGGCTGACGGTGGCCTCCCCAGCACTTGACTTGCACCCGCGTCCAGAGTAGACCCAAGAAGCAAAGTTTTCGAAGTCCACAGCATCGTCCTGCCTTGACTGCAGCCAGGTTTCAAACAAAGGCAGACATCTGAGCACCAATGACTCAAATCTGCCTTGCTCCCTCCAATCCCAGCTTCTCTTCGCAACGCGCAAACAGCGCAGAGAGCAGTGATGCGCGGGCGGCGTGACCGAGAGAATGCAAGAACTGGCTCAGGTTCCCCTGGCAAAACAGGGCGAAGAGGACTGAAATGACTGAGGCCGAAGTGTCTCACAAATCGTGGGGCCCAACCTGAGAGACGGCCCGGCCACCTGCCGCGCACTGGGTGAAGACCTGTGAAGACTTCGAACGCCCGCAGTCTCGGTTGTGAATGCCCCTATCCCCTATTGGTCAGGGGCGAGGCCGAGATTGGAGGATCCCGCTCTACGAGACTCGATGCCAAAGGTAAGTATGCACAAGACCGCAGTTGCTGCAAGTTGCTCAACATCACGAAACTTAAAACCCTCAAAAGCCGCGGCCTTCTCGCACCTTCGCTTGGCGTCACGCGGTCCGAGGCCTGTGCCAATTGCCTCGACGACTCGTCGCTGCGACGTATTCTGACGTGCTGCCCCGCGCTGTGTCGCGCGTGTCCTCTGCTGTCTCTTTCGGCCTGGCGGAGCACGGCCCGCGGATCGGTCCGGCGCGTGGCGGCCGCAGACAGCTTGCGCAGGACCTCTCTCGGGCAACACACAGACATCACAGGCGCGGCAGGCGCGGCACGCCAAGCGGAGGAGCGCCAGTGAAGTCGCCAAGTCCCGCCTTGTGAGCCTGGCGCAGGGGCACCTCCTGGAGTTCGGATCGGGACGTGCGTCTTGGTCTGCTGGGGCCCTTGACAAGCGAGGCTCCTTACTCGCCGGCCGAGAATTGTTGAAGCGCACAATGATGGAGCCATCAGGTGCAATCGCCTGGCACCACCAGCAAACAGCCAGCATTTGAGCGCTAACCTTGCTTCGGGCGGCTGTCCTGCACCTCACCGTCATCAAACCACCTGCACACCCCCCATGCGTCAAGCCGCACCGCGAGCATGATCCAGAAAAGGACATGCGTCCGTGGCGTGCTTCCTGTTCTCAAACATCTGAGATTTCACCTATTGCCCAGGGCCCAGTTCTGAAAACTTGTGCACGTCCACAAAGGCCATCCGCCTCTTGGCCGAGGAACTCCACACATGCACATGATCACCAGCAGCAAACTCTGCCGTAGCCTGGACAACCGCAGTGACAGTAAGTCACTGAAGCTGAGCTCAGAGTTTGGCACTAAATCCACACAAGCACAGATTTGCAGTTGAATGAGAAGTATCGGCACACCTACACGTCACGCTGCAATTGTCAGTGTGACTCGTTCTGTCCACACGTCATCCACATGCCCGAGCTGCCGACTGTGCTTCCTGGGATGCTGCACATCTTCCACGCACAGCACACGGCCCGACAGCAGCTTCGAGCCACAATCGGCGAGAAGCACCATGCACCATGCGGCAATCCTATCACATCAAGCGGTCTATCGCACTGCTTGCAAACTGATGTGGGTGTCGACATTGGCCAGTGATGCCAGTGGAACCGTCACTCAAAAGCTTGTGCCGCAGCTCCTCCTCGGCAATTGCCTCCGGAAGGTCGTGGAGAATGACCGTGTTCCGCTTGCTCTTCAAGATGGGCTTGATCTGCATACTCTCCTCAAAAAGGCAGCAAGACTGTCTTCACACCTACTCTCGCTGATTGCCGGTTACCTTGTCAACGATGACTTGCTCGGAGCGAAGCCTTGCAAAACTCAGTTCACATATCAAGATTTCTACAGCAGCCATCTCTCAAGAACAAGAGGGCAAGGAAAGACCGAGAAATGAGGCCGTGGCGCCGCCTCGAAAAGAGTAGCAATGTCTACAATTTGCCCCATTTCCTCAAAGTGCTGGTGGCCTGGAAGCATCGGAGGCAAGGCACTCAACAAACGCATCGTGGCACACGAGTGTCGTCTCGTCGTCCCGCCACTATGCATTCCGATGTTGCCAGATCAGGACTATGGATGTTCAAGCCCCTCGTCAATGAGCCGAGTCTGTCGCCAGCCAGGATCGGGATTGGGATCTGCATCTGCGAGTCCATGTTCATCTGGATGAAGCAGTCCTGCAGCTGGCAGTTGGGTGCTGCTCTCTCTTGCTCTTTCGAACCGATCTTCCGCTACCCAAGAGCCTGCCATTTCCCTGCATGAGCGTTCAAACTCCACACCTAAGGGTGCTCTAATGGCAATGCTGCTTCCTCCTGCAGGTTGTCTCGCGACAGCAGGAACTCCAACCTCGACAGTACAAGTGCCTCCGAAACATGGCAGCAAGCTCTGCTTCCTTTGCACGAAACCGACTGCGCTCCCTGCCAGAGCGTCTGGGCCTCTTGCTTCTCTCGCACTTTCTCAATGGACTCCTCGCGGTCCTGCAATGAGGCACGTATGACATCATTTCAAACTGGCTGATGTCCACTCTGCACGCCCAACCTCTGTGGTCTCTGCCATTGGCTTGACGGGGCGCAGCAGCCTGCAACATTGGGCACAACGTCACACAATCTGCACAGGATCCGGAATGCAGAGTTGCACGTTAGCAGAGCTGGGCAGGCACGTCGGGTCTGGGAGCTTTGGCAACACTGAAGACTTGGGCAGTTCGACGCCATTTCCAGCATCAGGCTTGATACGAATTCCCACACATCGTCTGCCAGGCCTCTCAGCATTGCTCGCCGGGGGCGAGCGCAAGTCTTCAATCCAGTGGATTTTTGCTGAGGATCCGTGGTGTCTGCTGTGCCCTCATCTTATGGGTGCAAGTCAGCTCGGTCTCGCGGTATGAGTGATCAATGGCGGTGAAGGTGCTGGGAAGATGTTTGGACCAGCAAGGTGGGAGAGTCTTTGCCTGGGCTGTGGTGTGTAGCAGAACTTGTTACTTGTGCAAGGTGGTTTGGGTGCTTCTATGCCTGTATGCACTGTGGCTTACAGAGCAGCGCAGTGCTCGAGACGGAATGATGCCAACAGCAGCCAGTCGGCTCCATAATCCCAAAATCAGAACCAGAATCTGCTTGCAACCCGACAACTGCCACGGCACAGACACTGGCTGCTGATTTCGTTCCTTCGTCACTGCGAGTACACCGACCGTTGAACCCTCCTCTCCACACCTTAGATGTAGATCAAACAGATGAACTCTTCGGGGGAAGTTAGCGGCAATACCAAATATTGCTCAATGTGAACCCTGTACATGTCTGACTAACAGCCGACCATTATCATTCATTTGCGTGTTGGTGTTGGTTGGCTGGTAACTACCTGCATCATGTTCTAAGAGATCTTTTTTGCTTAAAGCAATTCGACGTCATCGCCCTTGGTCGGCCGGTCTAAGGCGCTCAGGGCGCTCAGGCCAAGCCTCAGCTGCACGGAAGCGTGTCTACGTACGTGCGTGCATGTGCACGTGCGTGTGTGCTTGCGTGTGCGCATGCATGCATGCGTATGTGCGTGTGTGTAGTCGAAGCCAACCATGAGTGCAATCATCCTTTGCGAAAGTGTGGGTGTGTGTGTGAGTGGGTCCATCTGCCTGCATATCCAGAGGTGTGTAAACGTTGGACCATGTGTGTGTGTGCATGTATATATACATGCAACAGATATATATATATATATATATATATATATATACACACGTACATACATACATACATACATTCAAACACATGAGCTTATGTATGTGTATGCATATACATATACATGTACATCAACACCTACCCCTACATATACATATACATGTACATATACACGGACATGTACATGTACATATACATAGACATGTACATATACATCATATACTTTTACATACTTGTACATATACATATTCTTATAATATATATATACACTTTTATCTGTTTATGTATTATGTAATACGTATGTGTGAGTGCTCCAGATGGATGTTTACTCTATCCGCTTCTACATGCATTGCTCGCTTTGCCTTGGCCTTTGTATACATACAAACATTCACACACAAATGTATAGTTACATACGCACATACAGTCAGTCAGTCAGCCAGTCAGCCAGGCAGTCAGGCCAGCCAGCCCAGGCATTCACACACATACATCCAGACATGCAATTAGCCAAACAAAGCTCATAAACACATTTATAAGTACATGGACAAATGCATCACCCCCCGCCGTGAACCGCTATCCAAGAAGCAAAAAGGAATCATCTTAACGTTTGCTCAAGCAGGTTTATTTCATGCTGGAGTCCCATGGCTGATCACCCAAAGAGCCCAGAGGCAAGTATACTGTGAACTTCACATAGATGGAGGTGATGTTCCGCTATGGTTCCGCTCGTGGCCGCACACCGCCAGCACCGGGGACATGCCACGCTAGATCGCGCGGAGCTGACGCGAGACCCATAGATTTATCGATTTTTTAGATATACAGACACGGCAAGATACACAAATACACAGATAGAGACAGATACACAGTCATGTGGAAGAAGAGAGAAAGAGGGAGTGAGGCAGATACGCAGATAAAAGGATTGAGTTCTGGACGTCGTCGGCGTCGGCCCTGCCCAAGGAAACTACGAGGAGGGTGTCACAATGCTTCGCCCAACACACCCGAAGCCTGACGGCATCTCTTCCATGGGGGGCATCTGTCTAGGAGACCCCTCCTGATGCAAGTCAACCCGATGTCTTGCGTGGCTATGCGTGCGTGATTGCGTCCTCCAAGTCTGACGGCTCCTCTGCACCTCATAGCCAAAGCGCTGTCGAAGCAACACCGCCAATGGCAGATCAAACTCGCTGCTTCACAACAGCGAGTAGAAAGCAATGCAGTCGGTGCACAGGTTCGGGGTTCCATACTCGAGATACCAGCAGTGTGTCACCGTGTCTTCTGTTCAACTCAGCCAGCGACCTTTCGCCAGCACGGTCCCCTGCTGAAGGTCTTGGGCCTGGCAAAGTTGGGCAAAACAAACTTCTGCAAGTGAGACGATTTGTCTGCCACAGCCCACACCTGCACCGCCCACTCCTCCGAGACGGCATTCTGAACCTGGCAACAACCCTGCATGTAAGCCGAAAGTAGCCGCCTGCGCCGGGTGTCCAGCACGAAGATAATGAAGCCAAGCAGCGACCGCCACAATGAGCAAGCAGCAGTTTGCTGCTCCGACTGCCACACTGAACATCACGAAGCCGTGCCTCACAGACCAGAGTTGGCAGGCACACGGTAGCTAGCGCGGCATCCTGAATTTGAATATTGCGCAAGATGCCAAGCTTCCACAGCTCTGGCCAAGCTTTAGAAGTTACAAAAGAAGGGACACAAGGACACCCAGAAATTGCTCGTGCAACTCCGGAGCACAAAAAGAACAGGAGAGAAAACAGATTGTGCAACTGCGCCAGGCTGGGGCACAGGCGGGGCCGAAGCACTCATCAGGAACAGGGACTGTATGCAAACCTGATTGCTTCTGACAGCAGCCCTTTTCTCACTGCAGCTTAATACAAAGTAGGACAAAGGGAAAGCAAAGGGGACCGAACGGGACGACTCTACCCAGGCCTGGGCGATGTCCCCGATGGCTTTCTCCAAACCTTAGCCACGGCTCGTTGCGATGTTGCGCAGCGGGACTTCTACCTCATTGAGCTCCAATGCGCTCCTGATGATGCTGAGTCCACTGCTGACCAGGTTCCCAGATGATCTGAGCGTCACTGGCTTTGCCTGGGCATTCACAACTTGCCAGATACAGTGAGCTCCAGCGCTGTTTCCCTAACATGCCCTCCCCCTTATGTATCCTTCTGCATGCAAACGCCCTGCTGACGTCTGGTGCTGCGCGGTTTCGGAATGCTTGGGCAGACATGCTGGAGCCTGTCTAGGCGTGGTGGCAGGCAGAGCTGGGCACCAAGCCACTGGAAGATCAGAAGCATCCGGGTCAAAGGGCACCACCGAACGAATGGCGGTGTTGATTAGCTGCACAGGGCAGAAGGGTCTCAGAAGCATGCTGGCGTGCGGGTTCTCTAGCACAGAAGAGGTTCCCTCCCTGCGTCAACCCTTGCCAGAGCTCCTAAAGCACAGCCTACGGAACGCCCCAGCCCGACCTTGAAATCGAGTAGCACGAAGCCAAAGGAAGCTGGCAGCTCCCCATCGCAGTCCGAGCACGCGAAGCACGTGTTGAAGATCATCTGCCAGCAACAGCTCGGAAATGTGCCCAGTGAAGCCGGGCGAAATCCGCCTGACAAAACACCACGCCAAAGATGATGGTGGCCAGAGATCTTAGTTGTTCGGTGGAGATAAACACTCGCAAAAGCACGAATGCAAAAGCCATGCTGAGATTGTTGCGCCCACCAGAGCGACGAACCACAGTCACGTGCAATGATGACGAAAGCCACATCAGTGTAGCTGTCCAACTGTCAGACCATCTTACATTGCACAATTGCTGAATGGATCAGCAGCGGCGTCTTGCCGCACCTTCCACAGCACTGTAGAAGCCAATGGCAGCCACCACCGCCGTTCCTGGCAAACAGCTAGGTGCCGGATGCCCTGGCATGTGCTGGGCATTTGCTGTACACAACCTTGCAGTTACATGCTTGTGATTTCTTGTTTGTCAACGGCATTCCGTATGTGCGAAGGGCAAAGGGACCGCTGTTGCATTAGCACCGAGCATGGTGATGTCAACTGTCAGCCCGCCTGCCAGAATGACCAAAACTCGCTGGCCTCTGCAAACGAGCACATGCTTTGAAGCTTTTAGATTCCCGTGGCCTAGCTGAGTCCAGCCTGCAAAAGTCCGAGCCGCTGGAGCATGGCCAGCTCCATCAGGATGGCCTTCAGTTCCAAAATCAGATAATACTATAGTGATACTATACTGAAACTATAATAATACTTGAATACTGCTACAGTGATAATATGCTATAGTGACAATCAGCTGCAATGGAACTTGAAATTTCAGCAGGCCCTGCCATCGTCAGCATTGCCAGAACCGTTGCACCATACCTGGAGCCAGATCACGGGTCTCTTGGCGGCCCAGGGCCCAGGCCCCCATTAGATCCGAGAGTCCAGCAGAGTCCAGGCCCAGTAAGGCATGTTCGCCTCGCACCTGGGAGACAATGTAAAGCCCAAGGGGGAAGCATAAAGTCATGATACCAGTGAGTGTTTGCAGAGTGTTTGCAGCAGCGGCAGTTCCGCGACACGACAATCCCAATCCCTGCCTCCATCGTGCGATAATGCTCCGGTGGCACAGACGACCGAAAACGCAGCCCGATGCACACCAAGCAACATCCCTGCAGTGGCCCAGCCTGTGATGATCAAGGAAAACTGCAGGGACGACTGTGATGGCGACCTTGGCAAATCGCAGACACTGCAACTGAGGCTTGGGTTTGTGGGCCGGGGATCATGCCCACCAGCAAAGGTGGTGGAGAGCCAAGCTTTGAAGAAACCTCCCAGCTGCCGACTGTTCTTGCACGCATACGTTGGGTTGAACCAAGTGTGTCGCTTACCAGCCTGCTGTACCCGCCCGCATTGTTGCAAAGCTCTTCCATGAACGCTCTGGAAGACATGCCGGATCCTCAGAAAACTGATCCGGAAGTGCTCTGAATCTGTCTATGACCAATTAGGGGTCGAGCGGGCCGTGCAAAGTTCCATCCCATTCCTGTCAAAGGGCACTTCTGATGTAGTGTTTCCCACAATTGAAAGCGCTAGCAAGTGCTTGAAAATTGGAGGTCCTCTTTCTGGGGTATCAAGCTCTGAACTTGTGACTCGCAAGCTGCCACCTTGCACTGTGGCCCCCGTGGCCTTGGAGTACGCACTCCTTCCAATGCGCATCCGGCAGTGCCGGCCCTGTCAAGTAAGACAGTGCAGTTGGACGGCACTGAGCATAAACGGCACAAGATGCACATCGTAAGCTGAAAGACCATGGCTTGCGTGCCTAGTGTTTCTGCAAAAGGGCTGACATCTTGTCAGCCCTGCAAGGGCTGCCTCTGCTCAGCGGCTACGCACAAAGACAAGGCTTGAGTCGATGTGATAATACGAGTGGCTGTGTACGTGATGTTTGGCTGTGGCTGTGGTCTCAAAGCCAGTGCGTGCGTCGATGCAGGTTGTGGAGGACCAGATCTGGAGTCCGAGAAGTAAACAAAAGGACAAAGACTACAGCCCACCGGTTCATACGAGAGCGCCTTTTAGCTGTTTACGGCGTCATTTGAACATCTACAGGTCTGAGTTGTATTCACTTAATTTTGTTTGACTCCTGAAGCCAATACAGCTGCGAAAGAACTCTGCGGCTGCCGAATACGCAGTTCACGTGCGACAGCAGAGGCAAACAACCAACCAGATACTGCATTAAGTGCATTAGGGATTGCTGTTGAAAGGCTCTCTTGGTTATCGCCAGGAAGAACTAACACAGCGCAGTCCGCCAATCTGGCAAAGCTCAGCATTTGACTCTCCGCACCCATGTCCACATCGGCTTCAAGGCCCGAAGGCATGGACAGAACCTGCCAGCAGGGCAGCAGGTGCCCAAAAGACAACCGGTACCGGGTACACCAATGAGTGTTGCTCTCTGCACTTCGTCACAAACGCCCAGAGACCAGGAGACCCTGGATGCAGCAATGCAGACGGCAACGTAAGCTACACACAGGCGCCTGACTGCAACCGCCGCGGAGCACACCACGCTGCAACGCGCGGTAGGGAACCTGGATAAAACCGATTTCAGTGTGTTGTCTGTGTCACTCGAAACTTCTTGCAGGCCTTCGTTCCTATCTTCTTTTGGAACTTTCCGAAATCTTCAAGAACGGCACAGGCCCGTTCTTGCCTCCGTCAGGCTCTGATTCGCCTTCTCCCCACGGAGGCCGAGCACGGCGGCAGCATTGGCCAAGTCGGCAGGCGACCTGCAGACAAGAAGCCACACTTCGGCACATCCTTCGGGACATGTCATGGCTGGCATGGCTGGGCCCCGCCCCGCCTCATCTCCAGCGGGTCAAGGGCACCACTGCTCAGCAGCACGTTCCTTCCGGGCCATGAGATCTGTCTGAAAAGCTTACGCATCGGGAAAAGCTTCATTGCCCCTCCTGCCGCGCGTCACATGGAGAAGCTGCTCAAGGTTGGCCAGGAATGCCCGGCGTCGAGCTGTCGCAGGTTTTGGGAAAGTCTCTGCTTGGAGCGGCCCGTTACATGTTAAACAGTGGCAAAGAATTTGGATGCTAAGCTGCTGCTGGGACTCACCAACAAACCGATCACTGGTTACGGGAGCACGCGTGCACATGAACACGTACACGCGACGCGATTCCTTGCCTTTCAGCACGTGACACTGGAATCTCAAAATCGTGTCTCTAGAGTTCAATGCGATCCAGAGCCATGCTAAAGTTAAACTCTGGTTGCATGGTGCTTCTGCTTGAATGGTGCCCGAACAGGCACTCTGCTCTCCTCTCCTCTGAGCGGTGAGCCTGCATCACGAAGAACACTCCCGAACTCTAACCTCGTCATACACTCGCTCTGCAATCTTCGCAAATGAATGCTTCGTGACTGGCTACGGGTCAATCTCAGCTACGGACTCAAAGATGCCACCACGTTCTGAGACTCTACGCTCTCGACTCCCGGCATCTTCAAGGAATGACAGCTGCTGAGGCTGTGGCGCAGGAAGGCCAGCACGTCCTGCAAGGCACATTGTCGCAGTACTCCGAGAATCTGTGCAGTTCATGTAAGCTGTAAGCACTCTCTGCACCCTTGACACGCCGGAGCCTGTCCTTTCGCTTCAACTGAAACGGAAGTTTGTCGTCCATCTCCAGAGAAATGATGTCACACACACCCTGACAGGACATGACCACCCCTACAGGTTCAAGAATCCTGCTAGTGAAGATGCACAACGGACTGGATTTGCGAGCCGGCCTTCTCACAGGCAGCCTCGCACAGATTCAAGATCAACTTCGCAGTCACTCCATCTACATTGCGAAGCAAGTCCGAAGCTGGCAGTTCAGTTGGCAGATCGGTGTGTCTGCAGGGCGTAGCCTGGAAAGCTTCCTCAGAAGTGGGACGCAGGGCGAGGATGTGGTAAGATGGCCTGAGAGCTACCGCAGATTTTCACCCATCGGCTGACCATCGCGAAGGACTCTTTAAACTTGTGCGGCTCCGCCTCAACGCTGACACATCGGCTGCAGCAGTCACCTAGTAGGAACAGCTCAGTAGGACAGGGCCCATGATAGGTTGCAGCAGGCGGATAGTCATTGTTGGCCAGAGAACTACACAAGGAATGATGCTGTGCAATCATCACGTGCACATGCTACCCAGCAGCAAAGTTTCACAGCAAAGCACCTGCGCCACATCGGCAGCACAAAGCGTCAATCCTCGCATGGCTGATGGTCCGTCAGAAACACTGTACTACATGAATCTGGCTTCTAAGCTGCAACTCGAAAAAACACTCTGCATTCTGAAACCTAATCAAGCTGACAAGTCGCTGCAACAGGGAAGTTCAAAGTGACACTAAACACCGCGAATCAGTCCCCAGAACACCAGCCGGAAGTGCGTCGTAGCTGAAGCAATGCCCCGTGCTTCTCGCTGTCGAGGCCTGCCCGGGCAGCGCTAACTAATCGGCCGGCTGAGGACTGGCCTGGGGCTGGGCACCGAGGTCCGTCACGGCCGTCCGCCAGAGTGGTCCCTGCCTGCGCAGAAGCAGAACGAACGCAGCTGCACGGCCTCAGCTGGTGCCCTGCACATCTTCAGCTCAGGGTCGCACTGTGTGGGAGACAGGGCCACTGGCGGCGGGATGGGGCACCTGGGAGAAGATGATACTGGAACCACACCCACCGAATCTCGACGTTGAACCACCAACGGGAAGGGGTTCTGCATGGTTCTGCTGCTTGTTGGAACACGGTAGAATCCCGGTAGAATCTTTGGAAATTATGGTGGGACGCACCCCTTTACACCGGCTGTGTTTACCGAGTCTTCTTACTTGTCTGAAGTCCCAGCCCAGACATGCCTGATTTTGTGCAACAAGACATGCAACCCCGTCGATTCTACAAAATCCGAACCCCAAATTTGATGATAGTCGCAGCACCTTCTGCAACTCATGTACATCACGGCCCAGACATGTTGTTGAAGACTGCGGAATGCACAGATCTTGGTTGCCTGGTTGCAAAAGCACACTGCTTAGTGAGGCAAAGGCATCGAGAACTTTTCATTTGGTCTACAACTGTGCATTCTGACGTGGACGCACTGCTCAGTGCTGCAACCCGAGAGCATGCTTTGCCCAATTCTCCCTGAATCGCAAATCTGGATGAGGGGTTTTCTCTCGACAGCCGCTTTGAACCGATCGTGTGCACAGGCACGGAGGACGAAATCGATGGACGAGCTGCTGCTCGTGCCTCTTGACTTGTGGCACGAGCGTGGCATTCTCCACAGCGCTGCTAGAAATTCGCCGGTGAGCTAGTGACGCAGAAAGAGGTGCAAGTGAGGTCAATCCGTCGATGAAATTCATCGAGGCCATCAGCAGCGCGCAGCAGCGCTGCGGCGGTGCTCCCAGAAGGGACCGGAAGGGCGCATCGGCGCATCGTGGCTTGAGCTCAACCTTGCAGCAGTCCTCGGATCTCCTCGAAGGAAGGCAGCTCCTGCGGCTCGGTGCTGGCACAGCGCTGCCGAAGCTCCTGCGACGCAGTGCTTGCACCGTGCATCTGCTCTCGTGAGCGTATCATGGGCGCTCCTAAAAGGCTGAAAGCAAAGCATCTCCTTCAAGAGCTCCAGAGTCGCAGCTTCTCTCTCGTTCTGTGCTTCTGCATGACTCTCCAACAAGTCTTGAAGCAGCCAGCCAAAGCTTCTGACCTCCAACCTGGCTGCAACGCATGAGCACTGAGACACTGCAACCCTCAGTCATGGAGCTGTGAGAAACGTCTCGAGCTGTAGAGAAGTGTCGATCTTTCGAAGCAGAATGCAGGGGTTGTGACTTTCACTCATGTGGCCAAACTCTGGAACTGGCACAACCTCTTCTGAACAGAAGAGAGCCGATCTTTCGCATTCCCACTGGTTGGCAGAATGCTTCGAGTTGCTTGGCAAAGTCTGAATCAGGCGCGTGACTTCGGGTTTTTTCTACATCTCATCTGAGGGCTTCTGCCGTTTATCGCCAATGGTCCGATGTGTATGCCTAGCAAGCGAAAGATTTTACAACCTGACGAAATCGCACGAAAGTGCCCAAGCAGCAGTTCGACATTACTGATTCCATACAGATTCCGTAAATCAGAGCCACATGCAGCTGCCAAACGACATTCACGGAGCTTTCTCGAAACTGGCACACTGCTGAGCCTAGGTTTAGTGCATACCCCCCAAGGAAGGAAGTGCCGTCCTGCAGGCACGTATTCTCATGATTCGGGCAAGGGGGCACGAGCAGAGACGGCTGTGGTTAAGCAGGACGTGAACATGCCGTGGAGCGACGATGGGTAGAAATGCCCATCCTCCTGTCAATGAAGTGCCAGCAAAGCGTCACGAGGCAATCATTATATTGACGACGAGGTGAATCGGACGCCGTCAAGATGGTTACCGTTCGAGTTACAAAGCTGCGGCAATTTTAGTAGAGTCGGGCTGATGAAATCCATCCCCTCATGCTGCGACAAACTCGGCAAACGTGTTGCTAGTGATCGGCAATCTCTGAAAACCACATGAAGGTTCAGTTAGGACACCTTCGCAAGTCGGGATCATCTATCGCAGCTGCCGCTCCGAAGTCAGACAGCCGCACATCCTACGACAGGAGGTCAATCCAAGCTCTCAGACACACACACACACACAAAACCGTCTTCGCTAGAACTAGGACGTAGCATGACGGTCACGCGGATTGGCCTGTCCTTCACTGCAGCGGCGTCCTGCGCAAAGCCATAGATCTGGACTTCTAGTTGTATTTGCCCCAAGGAAAGTCGAAAAAACCGGCACACCAACCTCTCGACTACGCCTCAAGCGCCAAAGAAGCTTGTACATGGTTAGCCAATGCTCGACATGCGTTCCAGAATGAGCCACATCTGGACATGCCTCTTTTGCTGTGACGTACCAGTTTTGCTGAAGCTGACTCACAGGTCCTTGAGGCCATCAAGCACCACTAGCGTGTTGTGCAAGTAAATGTCGCCGTGCATCAACCCCTGGCCACAAACGCAAACAGTGATTGCCAGCACCGAACAAAATCAACGGCGAGAATACTCCCAAGCCTTGCTATGGAGGTACGCACCCGCGGCTGCAACGCTGGTAGCAATGCTGCATGCGGCTGTGACGGAGTATATGGGGCCAGGACCCCCGTGGCACGGGAGGGCATCACCTAAGTTCTCGCGGTCGCAGAGCAGTGCGAGAGCCAACGCTTGATCATAATCATCCGGCCGACAGGCCAACCTCCACCACTTGTACTGAGCAGCGTGTCACTGTCTGGAACGTCGGTGGGCCCGCCGCAGCTTTCGCTCCTTCCAATAACTCCAGGACCATGCCTTTCGAGCAGCCATGCGCAGCCCATGACACGGTGCAGGATGTGGAAAAAATCGTTCAAAACTGACAGACATTCAACTACAAAGCCCAACGTTTCACACCTGCCATCCACTAGGACCCCTGAATTTACGATTTAAAGTTTGGGCCAGGGCTGCCACGTCGGGGCTCTTCAAAGGTACCTGGGCCCATGCACGGTGTCACATGGTGTCACATCAATGCGGAGGTTCTGAACTGTCTACCGGTACCGAATGCTAAATGCGCCCAAGCACCCAAAACAGCCACCAAGCATGGGTGGCCGGGTTGCGAAGCCACGCGGTTGGCGGCCCATTCTGTCCGCGCTGTTCCATCCGAGAAGCACTCCGAATCCCAGATCTTCACAGCAACCTTCTGGTCTCGCCAGGTTCCCTCGTGCACTGTCGCCCCGGCACCGCTTCCCAACTTCTCTGCCAAGCGAAGCTCTGTGAAGTCCAAGCTCTTCCCTGTGCCCTCGGCCAGGTGCCGCGTCAGGGTTTTCTCGGCGAAGGGATTGCCCCCCAGAGCCAGCCAGGCGAGGCGAGGATGCTTCAAGAGCGCTTTGGGGAAGGCCTCCAAGGCGTTTGCAGCGGCGCGGATCATCTCCAAGGAGGGCATCTGAGCAACAGGGGCCAGAGCCTCGCAAGTGAGCCTGTTGTGACTCAGCATCAGCTTGCGTACTTTCTGAAGCCGATCTATGTTTGGCAACTCCGCGATCTGATTGCCCGCTGCAATTAGCCACTCCAGGCAGGTGGGCAGCAAGCATCCGTCCAAGCTGGTCAGGTTGTTGTCTTTGACGCCTCATGTCGAGGCCAGCGAATTTCATGACCAGAAAGGAAGCAAGAGTGTTTCAATCCTGCCTAGCATTCGCAACCGTGGGCACAAAGACAGGTCCGGAAGTGAAGCCATTCCTCGGGCCGGCACACGACTGTCTGTAATTCATATGACCAGAGCGGAGGCAACGTATCAGTGCATCTTTCCCATCATGCCTGGACTCCAACATTGGAGGCGAAGAGAATTTCCAATTTCGGCAGCGAGCAGACATCTGGAAAGCTTTGCCTGGGGCTCACGAGCGATTCCGGCAGGGAAAGGCGCGGAGTGGTGTGTAACCCGAGCTTTCCAAAACCTGGGGAGAACGATCGAGAGATTCACTCCAAGTCACAGGGGATTTCCTCCGATATCCAGCTGAATGAGCTGCTCACCTGCACGAATGGCATATCACAACCAAGGCACATAAGAGCACTTCCAAAAAACAAGCCCCGAAACAAGTGCTCATGACTGTGCCACTCAGTGGCACTGCCGCAATGCGTCTTCGGGCACTGTAGTCAGTCCTCTCAGAAAAACGCAGGAAAGCCACCATAGTCTGGCAAAGAGGCAGAAAAGCCTGATTCCTGAACCGGTCCTGATTTGAAGACTTTCAACACCCGGACGGAAGCCAGGATGTCGCCCTGCGCAGAGGGCGCGCCAGCTCCACAAGGCAGGGCCCAGGCCCAGGCGCCCCCTGGCGCCCCACAGGACGGCCCCCCACGGCGCCTGCGGCTCCCGGAGCAGGGACACCGCCCTGTCGCCTGAGAGCTCCGCAGCCTCCGCCTCTGCCATTCCGCCGCTGAGGCTCAGAGGCTCGTTCTGAGCCCAAAGCGCTGACAGGTTCCGGTCAAGAGAAGGGCCCCAGCGCCTCCCCAAAACTCTCAAGCTTCAAGTCCAAGCGGCTGGTGTGAACGCAAGTCAAGGACTTGCTGCCCAGACAGAGTGACGTTGTATGCAAGACCTGAGCTGCCCGAAGCCGCGGCCATCCGGCAGTGAGCTAGTGGCCACACCTCACATGCACCGCTAAGCAGCCAGCCCGCATAGCCGAACCTGCACCAAACACACGTTTACATGGCTTTTTCACCCTGGCCATCTGCCGTAGAAATTGAATCGGGCAGCCACCTGCTCTCGTCAACAATTCGTTGTTTACCTGAATCCCCTGAACCCCCACCCCGGCCTCAGGGCAGTATCAGCAAACGCCGCTGCACGCTTGGCATCCCAAACAACATTAAGATCCCAGAACATTCGGCGACTCGCAGGCGCTCACAGAAATGGTACCGAAGCTGAAAACTGACGACAACAAACAAGTATTCCCACTGTTCCTGCTGGAATGCGTCCATGCCGGTATGAGAGTCGCCCCACCTTATGTACACTTACACTAAAACGTCGGTCTTCTTATCCTGGGCACGGACATCTTAGCTACAGCAGAAAACTCCTGCACAAGTCCTCACTATTAGTTAGGCCGTTGCAGGGTGCTAACTCTGCGGTGTTCCAGCTGACATGACGGTGGCAGCCAAATGCTCCGTCGGCGGGCATACACATGTACTGGTGCAAGGACTCACATTTTCTGAACACCCGAGCACAGGCAAGCTACACGTCCACGCCTCTCATGATGGCAAATTCGACGAGAGAATGTACAAGGCTCAACCTCCTGTGGAATGCTTGACACATCTGACACCGTATGGATGTGTCCGGGTGTTAGGGCATGAGCATGCCAACCGAAGCTCTCACCACCATGTGCCCGCTATTACAGCACGAGGAAAAAACTATTGCTTCAGGCTTTTGTAAGACTGACTGCAGACAGCAATCCTGTTTCGTCGTCTGGTGACTAACGGGCGGCATGAATGTCATCCCTGTCGTGCGCCTGAAAAGATCTTCACGGACCTTACTGTGCTCACGAGGCCATCATGCCAAGCTGCTACAGCTGCTACTGGGCACGGCAGTTGATCAATCATCGGCCATCTCAAGGAAAGGCGTAATATTTTCTTCAGCACAGATTAATCCAAAGCCTTCCGACCAGTACCACTGCAAACGAGGGAGCGTGGCGAAAATGAGGAGCTAGATCACAAGTATCTTATTCTGTCATCGTCATTTCTGTTTTCTTGTCATGCCCAAAGGCCCTCTTACTTGTCACATACTCCCCGTACAAACCTTGGGCATGCCACGGACTGTGCCCTACACCGTGTCAATGAAATCAACTGCTCTGCAATCAGCTCTAAAAGCGCAGCCCTTCAGGCTGCGTCGATGCACCCAGAAGCTTCTGACTTGTGGAGAGATTGGCATTAAGCTAGGTGTACCCTGCATTGGCTCCGGGGCTTCACGTAGGTACGTCCTCCGTAAAAGAACCCAATGGAGGAGTCTGAAGCATCCGGACTGCTGCATTGTTCCGTTAACCTGTCCGAGTTTCATAACCCTAAGTTTGTTGGTGCCTCCAGCACCACAACATCTTCTGCATCACTAGAAAGCATCACAGCAAGTCTGTTGGTGCCAGTCTCAAAAGGAGGCACTGACCAAAGAATCCACGGCTGAGAGAAATTCTGCAAGTGGTCTCAAGTTGTGGGCAGGATTCTTTGAGACGGTGCCCAAAAGGCGAGAACACTGCTCACTGCTGGTCCTTCTTCTCCGCCTTCTCCGCCTGCTCGAGGGCCTCGATGCCCTCGATGAGGTGCTGCATGGCCTCCTCGGCCGTGTCGGCGAAGCGTAGCTGCTGTGCGTCCCAGTCGGAGATCATGCCGTAGTGGACGAAGGCGTCCCACTGGATGCAGTCTTTCCAGAACTTCTTGCCGATGAGCACAATCGGCAGCTGCCGCTTGATCTT
>BGNK01005389.1:10785-26309 GCA_003297005.1 Symbiodinium sp. clade A Y106
ACCATCGCTATCCAGACTGGAAGCCATGATTGAGCACTCGCTAAGCGAGGTCAACGTTTCACCACCAACCGGATCGTCTCCCCGCTGCGTGCGAATGAAATGTTGTTGTTGTTGTTGTTTTCTTTTTTGGTTTTGTTGTTGCTATTCTCGTTGTTGTTGTCGTTGGTTGTTGTTGTTGTGGTTGTGGTTGTGGTTGTGGTTGTGGTTGTTCTTGTTGTTGCTTTTGTTGGGTGTTGTTTCTTTTTTTCTTTCTTTCTTCTGTCTTTCTTTCTTTCCTTCTTTCTATCTTTATTTCTTTCTTTCTTTCTTTCCTCCTTCTCTCTTTCGCTCTTTCGTTCTTTCGTTCTTTCGTTCTTTCGTTCTTTCTTTCTTTCCTCCTTCGCTCTTTCGTTCTTTCGTTCTTTCGTTCTTTCTTTCTTTCTTTCTTCCTTTCTTTCTTTCTCTTTTTCCTATTTTTGCCATGTTAAAGCAGTTTAATTGTTTTTTGATGCTTAGTTAATTTTGTTTAAGGCCTATCCCCCCCGAGGCCCCCCCGAGGCTGGGGCCCGGCCTTCTTCTCGCTGTGGACCGTCTCCTCACAACGGGCGGAGTTTTTGCGGAACTAACCGCCGCTCTTTGGAAATTCCACGCGCTGCTCCTGCATCCTGTACTTCATGATGACGCCTGCCCAGGCACCCAGGCACCCAGGCATTCAGCAGCGAAGTTCAACAGCTAGAGACGAGACGAGAAATCGCCAGCAGTACCCTTGTCGATGCTTTTCAAGGCATACGTTGCACCAGTTTCCTGAGACTGGTAGAGGCATGGTAAAGGCAGACCTTTTGCGAGCCGCAAATCAAATCTTTGCTCCGACGTCCGAGTGGCTGTGTGTTGCCACAGCTCCACCTTCGAAAAGCCGCCGACGCCGAGCAAGCCTATATGTGCCAAATCCTGCGGCGAGATTTCAGGATTCAGGGCCAGGGCCGCTTCCGCAAGCCTTGCGACTAAGACACGATAGGGCCGATAGGGTCCTGCTTGTAGATCTTGACCCTGTCTGGACTGAGAGCAGCACCGCGCTGAGCTTCCCTTAAAATCGCAGGAATTGCTTCTACTTCCCAAACTGTAAGTTACTGTAAGGCTGCAACATCTCCTCGTGCTGGCTGAAGCGATCCGTCTGCCTTCTGCACTTCTGGCTTTCGATGATCTCCTGGCGATTGGAGGGGCACACGGCATGGCCGCTCATGGCCGCTCATGGCCGCGCAGCCGTCACGTCGCCTTCAGAGGCCCGAGTAAGGCTTGGAAGGCATCGCGGTCCAGCACCAAACATCGTGCAGACGCCGACGTGACCTCGGCAGTGGCCCTGTCCCTGCTGTCCCTGCCCTCCCGGTCCTCGGAGCCTCGCCTTGACGGTCGCAGCACGCTTCTCGTCTTCCAGCCTCCGATCACCGGGCCCCCAACTCCCCGTGCCCGAAATTCCCTTCCGCAAGCAAGCGCTGAGTCGCTGAGGCCCCATCAGCGCGAACTCCCCGAAATATTGCGTGGTGCTGCGTGCCATGCTCGCCTCCGAACTCTCAGACGTTGGCTTCATGGCTTCGCGAGACAACGGACTGCAAGCCGTCTCAACGTAAAGCTCGAGTTCATCGAGTATGGTCTATCTGTGCAGACAGCATCCAGAAGACCGCCTACAAGAGGGCCCGCAAGCACTCTAACTGAATTCCATCCAAGCACTCCCATTCTGAGGTTGTTCACACTGACCTCTGCCCTCGTTCTGAACGCCTCCAATGTGGTGATCCTCATGTCGTCCTTCGTGGGGCCATCTCAACCGAATCAGGCATGGTTCAGCAGACATGTCCAGCACTTGCAGCAAGCTTGGAGAGCTTTCCTTGTAAACATCGACGGTACCGGAGAACATGATGTAAAATGTCGCTCCAGTTTCTCCTTGCGTGATGATCTGTTCACCTGACTGCCGCAGGTGGCAGCGACGCGACACGCCATGTCACGCCATGGGCGGCCTTCGTAGAAGTGCATCTCCACCAAAGCCTCAGAGGCACAGAGAAGAGGAAAAACCTGCTCCGCTGAGGCGAAAAAAACGCGCTGCGAAGGTGCGCTTCGCTTCGCGGCAGGCTTCGCGGCGCCTGTGCCAGCTCCAGGCGCTCCTCCTTCAGCAACGCCGACCTCGACAAAGAGGAGAGAGGAGAGGCAGTGAAGCTTCACTGCCGCGACCGACGGCTGCGACGGCTGCGACGGCCGCGACGGCCGAGCTCGAGGTCCCCGCAGCAAGGGCACCGCATCGAGGTAGCCTGGAGCGACTGCCGTGTTGCACGGCACGCTACGGCACACCAAGCGGAGTCCTCGGTACTCCTCCAACTTCTTCGCGCTGGCCTTGGAGCGGGGCCGCGGGCCGAGCGGTGGGTTCTGGCGGAGAACCCGAGCATTGAACCCTCAGCAGGATCTCCTTGAAGTGCGCGCGGTCCAGGACCTTCCGGCCAGCAAGCGAACCCCTCTGCTCCCCCCAGTCTCCTCGCACTGCATTCGGGGCCGCGGCCCAGAGCACGGCATTGGTCGTGGCCTATTCGGGGCATGGCTCCGCGACGCCACACATCGCCACACTCCGGCCTTCACGGAGGCGGCCCGTGGCGCACAGTAGAGCCTCTGAGAAGAGTTGCTTTGTTGCGTGCTAGCACATTTCACACGCTGACAAGAGGCAGAGCGAGCTCGCCGAAGCTTTGGCCTCGGGCCCGGGACACCGTCAAAGCCGGCAGCATCCGGCAGCTAACGACTAGCTCTGATCTCCTTCAGCATTTTCCTTACCAGCTCTTTGCTGTCAGCCCCGCCCCGCAGATGGCAGCACTGTGCTGCATGGATGTGGGGACTTGAAAAGGCCCTTCTGGCCGGCGTTAGATGTAGCGGTTGACGAGTTGTTCGAGGTACTCTTGCTTGCCGCTCGCCGTGGCCGGCTCCGGTGTCTTCAGAGCATACGCCTCGATCTCCTCCAGAGTCGCTTTCCCTTCTTCCACCTTTTTGCCTAGAGGGCTCTGCCAGGACAGGTACCTCGAAACGGAGAAGAAAGAGAGAGGAGTGCTGCATGTGCATGCTTCATGGGCCCATGGGCCGCTGCCTGGTGTCGAGTGCCTTCTGCAGCAAGTTCTCTTGGAGGAGCTTGCAGGCACCAAGGAGCCCGCGGGCCAAGCAGTCCATGCCTTCGCTGCACAGAGACAGCTCTCCCAGAGCTCTCCGAGCCCTCCCGCCTCCGATGTGCGCGATGAACATGTCTTCGATGTCGGTGCTCTCTCGTCGGAGCTTGCAATCGAAGTTGTTGCCCCCAGGAGCGATGCCGCCCTGCTGCACGATGATCAGCATCGAGAGCAGCGCCTTCCTTTCACGCGGGGACCCCGCCCATTTCAAGCGCAAGCCGCAAGCACCCCTCGTGACTTTCCCACGCCTCGGATCTGAAGGGAACTCGTCCGTGTCCCAGCCGAGGTAGGGCTGTCCGGCATTGCCTCGAGAGCAGACCAGGAGACCCCTCTGAAACAAAGCGCTCTTAGCGCTCGTTCAGGCCGGCTCAGCTCGGCGCAGTCCACGGAGCCCAGCATCCCCAAGGCCGAGGCAATGCGTAGGTCGTGCTCCTCAGCGAGCAGCGCTGAAGGGTTCTGAAGGAACCGCGCGAAGCCCCTTCTGGGGCCTTAAGGGGCCCGGACGTAGTCGTGGCCAGCGAGGGTCGTGTGGTTGGGCTCGATGTTCACCTTGAAATCCTTCTCCAAGCCGTGTTGGTACAAAAAGCCGATGACCGTTTGGGCATCGTAATCGTACTGGTGGGCCGTCGGCTCTCGAGCTTTGGGCTCGATGCAGAACTGGGCCTCAAAGCCGATCTTCTTCTTGTATGCTGTCGCCATTTTTAAGAAACTTGCCATGTGATCCAGCTCACTCTTCACCTTCGTGTTCAGAGCCGTGGCAAAGCCCTCGCGGCCGCCCCAGAAGACGTGGGTCTCCCCCCCGAGCTTCTTGCCCACCTCGAGCATCTTCCTGGTCTGCGCCTCGAGGCGAAGCGAGAGAACTCTCCCAAGCGTGCTCTCCGCATCTCTCCGCATCTCTCCTCTCTCTCTTGGCTCCGGGCGCAGCCATAGGCGAAGGCATCGAAGGAGGGCGCCGTGGCCTCCGGTCCCGGTAGCGGCCCCTGCTCCGACTGCTCCGCTCCGCTCGGCTCCGCTCCGCTGAGCTCCTGGCCGCTCCGTCCTTGTAGCGCCTCAGCGGCTGCCAGTAGCAGGAAGGATGGAAGATGATGGAAGGATGGATGCCGTCGCGCGCTGCTTTATGGGGGAGGTGGTGCTGTTCCAGTACACCTGGGCTCCCAACGGGTGTGAGAAGAGGTTCTGCGTTGCCTCTGGATACGCAGCTGTCAGAAAGCGGCTGAAAGCGAAAAGCCGATGCGGAGCCGAAAGCCGGGAGTCGGACCCACAGCAACTTCACGCCGGTCTCCTTCTGCTTTTGCAGCAGCCTCACGGAGAAATAGCGGAACGGACCGGATCTCTCCTGTGGCTTCGCTGTGACAGGCGGCTTCTCGGAGATCGTGTCCAAGTTTGCCTGGAACTCCTGCAACATCAGATTCGCGGAGAAAAGCCGTCTTCAACGCCTATCCCTGTCCTCTCCTGGAGATTTTCACCCTGCGGCGCAACATCCACATCATGGAAGCAGTAGTAGTCCACGCCTAACCTTCCGCTGACAGGACTGCAGGGAATGCAACTTGACTTAGACATCTGAGGGACATCCTTCAACCCGATGTATCCCGTTCGACGGGAGAGGCAGGCGTAGACAAGATGCTTGGTGAAGAACTCAAAAGCCACATCGACGCGCGTGAGGAACGTGTCGAGCGAGCTGTCCACATCCCAAGGTCTCACGTGCGTCTTGACATTGCTAAACGGATCCGTGCCCATTTGCCCATTGAATGTATGCCACCAGCTGACTGCAAAGCGGCACCAGTCCCTGCGATGAAGACCACTTCGCTCAGAGAAACCGTGCACAACCCTGCCTTCGCTAAGTAGGTTTGGGATGGTTTGGGCATATCTGCTGCCTGCCTCATCTTCTTTCCCATGACGAGCTCGTCGGGCTGGTAATACTTGAATGCCAGGGGGTTAAGGCTCTCCGGACCTTCGTAGCGAATCTTTGAGATGCTTGGGAAGAACGGAGCGGAAGCAGCGGCAGTTCTGGCACGCTTGCCCGCAAGGGCGGGTTGCCCTGGCTGCTCCATGGCGCGCCGCGCGGCGCCGCGGGCGACCGCCGCGGCCGGCGACTGGGAGGCTGGGAGGCACGGCTGCGGAACGACGAGAGGACGAGAGAGAGAGAGAGAGAGAGAGAGCCGAGCCGATCATCCGATCCCAGCCCAGTTTGTGCAGAGGAGCTTCAAGCACCGCCTGGCGCATCATGCAGGACAAGGCCCCAGACCGCGCCGGTAAACGCCCATCACCTGAGTCCGTGAGCGGTCGGGCGGGCTCCGCTCGGAGGCTCCGAGGCCAAAGCAATCTTCTGCCCACCGAACTTCCGATCGTCGAAGGCATCCTTGTCCTTGCGAAAGCCGCGATGCGGCCGCGGCGCGGCCGTAGCGCGCCACGCCCGGCTTCAAGGCTTGGAGGAGGGGGGAAGCGACGCAGAAGCGGCGACGCGGCGCCGAGCCGGCCTTGATCACGATCTCACCTCGGAGGCCGGCAAGCAAGCGAAGGCGACTCCTTTGACACGCCCTCACGCTGCGTCGCTGCGTCGCTGCGTCGCTGCATCGCTGCGTCGCTGCGTCGCTGCATGATGCTGCATGACGGCAGTCTTCCGACAGGGGGCACTTTCCTTCGTGCACGATGTAGAAGAAATCCGCCTGCGTAGAGACGAGAAGCCACCCCCCAAATCCGAAGCCGAAATCCCAAATAGAATCCAAAACTAAAGCACTTTCAAGAAGCAGCGCAAAACACATCCAAAACCCGGCGGCTTGAGACTTCCGGCGGCCCGGCGGCCGGGTTCAGTCTTTAGAGTTTAGGAGTTTAGGCCTGAGCCTTGAGGAAGATGCTGGGTATTTTACGAAAAGAAGGAAAGGAAAGAACCTCACTCTCAGAGCCTAAAAGCTCGGCAACACCCGGGGCGGTATTGTGAGAGTGTGACGCGTCTGTTGCTCCCGCCGCACCTAAACCCTAACCGCGCGGCGAGCCGCAGCTCTCTCCGTTCTTTCCCGGCCGCCTGGACATCCCCTTCGGTGATGATGTGCCGCCCAGCTTTAACATACTCCTCACACAGATCACGGTAGAGTCGGGCCCCCGCCCGGGCCTTCGCAGTGTCCTTCCACATCACTTCTGCCAAGGCTGGGATCTTCTCTTCCAGGTTTCCGATCACACTCAAGTTCTCGTTTGACATGATGGCCTCTATGTCAAGCATGTCTGTGACGATTCGGCCGCGCTGACTGAGCAAGTCTCAGACTGAGACCTGCGTGATGAGCTTCATGTCCTGCGCTGTTTTCGGCACCGGGTCCTGCCCGGGCTGCCCGCAGGACGTCTCAAAGACAGCTCTCGGATCCGAGAGCGAATCCTTCGCTTTGCTGAACTTCTTCCCGGAGCTCACTGCCGCACGGCGGCCAAACTTCAACTTCTGGTGTAGGCCGAGAGCCTCTGAGAGTCTCAATGCAGGGTTTAACCGCAGGGCTGCACGCAGGGCATCACCTGGAAGTCCGTGCGCTTGATCTTCAAGGTGTGCATCTCGCTCCTAGAGGCAAAGAGCAGAGAGCAGAGAGCAGAGAGCAGAGGCAGAGTCACAGAGCAGATGGACTGCACTTCACTGCACACACAGCGCTTTCGCTTTCTTCTCTCTTCTCTCTTCTCTCTCTCTCGCTCTGAGTGCCGCGCAGGGCGACCACCGTGGCCGCCCGCGGCTCGTCCCGCAGCAAAGCGCCCTCCCCGAAGTGGTCACCGGCCTGAAGGGGCGAAGGCGGGTGCACCCCCCGTCCCTTCTCCCCCCTAGCTCCCCCCGAAAGTGTGGCGGCGCCCCCCTTCCTCGCCTTCAGCGTGGCGATCTTCTCTTTTTGGCCGTTGGTCTTCTTGACCTTCGCAAGAAGGAAACGGCGGCGGACTTCGCTTGCATCCCTCACTGGCAGAGGTCTCTGCGAAGACCTCCGCTTGCCCCCTGCGAATCACGAAGAACCTTCGCAGAATTCTCTGACGAGGCCGAGGAATGGCAGAGAAGAGTTGGCTGCATAGCTGCTGGCCGCTAGCCGCTAGCCGCGTCGGAGATAATGCTTGTTTTCTGTACGATTCACACACTTCGAGACCCGGACTCCTCGCCCCGTGCACCTTGCCTTCGGAGAGGAAGCTTCTGCGGCTCCATTCGGACCGGATCCGGATCGTGGAATCGTGGGTGCCGGACTTGATGATTTGGTCGTTGCGCTTGAACTTGCAACCCTCGCACATGGAGGCGACCACCGGGTGCTCATCCTCCAGAGACTTGCAAGCAGCCACGTCCCGGCGTCGCGGCGTCACCCCCCGCGCCTTTGGGAGGCGCTGGAAGAGCGGCACCGTGAGCAAGAACTCGATCCGGTCCTCCAATAGGAGAGCTTAGAACTCCCCTAGAGAGCCTCGGGGCCTCAGCCTCTCTCTGAGCTGCGTGGCTGCGCGGCTGCGCGGTCGCTCCTGGTAGTCCTTGTTGGCCAGCTCCGCCTTCTTGCTGTCCTTGCCCTCGGACGCGACCCCCCTTTCTTTGCAGGTGTGGGCCAGGTCGCGCAGCAAGGCCCGTTCCGTCCTTCCGCTTCTGGGTCACGGCGCCGATGGTGATTTCTTCCTCCGAGCAGAGATGAGGTGCGTGAGACTTGCGGTTTCTGGCTTCTGTCATGTCAGAGGCGCCGGCAGGCCCATAGCTCACCGAACATCCCATCAAGTCTGGCTTGGCCCTTCTTTGCCCCTTGGGGCCCTTTGCCCCTCTGCCCCCTCTACCCCATCTGGGTGCTGCCACAAGAAAGTTCAAGGACGCAACAACAACAAGCAGGCAGTTGCTCAAGGTCCTTTGCGCCTCACGCAGATTCAAAGGCTGTCTCGATAGTGCGTGCCAAGGGCTCGCGGAAGTGAGAAGGTTCGCGGGCTCAAGCCCAGGCTAGTGGAAAATCTCGCTAGCGCAAACCTTCCATTACACCTTGGAATAGCTTCAGACACTCCTTCAGCTTGGGGCTTCAGGGTGCCTTCGAGAACGGGGTGCTTTCCCCACACCACATTCTAGGATCTAGGGGACCCCTTCTTCGGGCGCAAGCACTGTAGCTTCTACCTCTGCGTGTCTTGCCCGTTGGGATGCCCTTTGACTCAGGTCATACCTCACGTAGCTGGAGTCGATGCAAATCCGACGTTGCGGAGCTTTCACGTGAAAATCTGCACTTCGACCAGACCCTTAAGGACTTGTCCGGCCTTGGTTTCAACTCTGACACTCTGTGCCATTCTGCGCCTTTGGCCAGCCTGGTGGATTTCTTCGGCCAACTTTGCATTGGCACAGGTCTGTACAACTCCGCCGAATTAAGACAGCACGCAAGGGCGACACTCGAGTCCTCCTGCAAAGGTGCCGCGATCAGCGTGCATGAATTTTAGGCACACTCATGCGCCAGCGCATTATCGGCTCAGAAAACGGCGGTATCGTCCATACCGGTGCTTGGTCATTTTCCTGTCTGAACTCCTTCGCCTTGCAGAGCTTCTTGGCTTTCTGAAGGCAGCCCGTGGCATCCTTAAAACTCTAGCACGAACCCAAGCGTCTCAGAAAGGAACGCGAGGTGCACCGTGCGCTGGGGACAAGGCCATGTTCTCGAAGAGGTCGAAGACCGCCTGCGACCTCCAGGGTGGATTCGATTCTAGGCCCTAGGCCAACTTCCCAATCCTCCAGCCGACTCCAGCCTCCCGTCGAGTTTCACCTCGCAAGCCGGCACCATGCGGGGTGCGGCACTCTCCCAAGTTGCGCAGATGGGCTTGCGGCCNGCCCTAGGCCAACTTCCCAATCCTCCAGCCGACTCCAGCCTCCCGTCGAGTTTCACCTCGCAAGCCGGCACCATGCGGGGTGCGGCACTCTCCCAAGTTGCGCAGATGGGCTTGCGGCCACTGGGTTTCTCTGCCATCTCCCGATACAGTCTGCAGTCACACCTGGGCGGGCGCGCACAGCTTCGGGAAGGGCGCAGGGCGTGTGGCCGGGGCCTCGCTCCAGCAGCAGGGAGCCAAAGGGATCGCTCGCGTAGTCCGCGTGGAGCCAGTTCCGCTTCTCCGTCAAAGCCTCGCGAAGCGGAGCGGAGGAGCGGAGGAGCGACAGCGAAGCGAAGCGGAGAGGAGGAGAGAGGAGGAGAGAGAGGGAGAGAGAAGGGAGAGAGAAGCGAAGCGGAGAGGAGGGGAGCCTCGAAGGGGCTCGCAGAGCCGTGGACAGCGTTCTCGCCCACGTGAGGTTGGCTCGGCAGGCCAAGCCTCAGTGACAGGGGCTCGGCCCTTGCCGCCAAGTCTGATCGCTGTGTCCACGGCTCTGCCCAGCTCTTGTGAAAGATGCCACGGAGGGATTTCTCAGCAGCAGTTGCAGGATCGGTGTTACCCACCACCTCTTCACGAAACCTCAGCCCAAAAGGACCAGCTTTCAAGTTCACAAAAGCACTTCTCTTCCTCTGTTGCATACCATGACGGCAACGAGGTGAAGAGTCAGAAACCGGAAATATCAATAAGAAAGAGCCCTGCCAGCCAGTACCACCCCACTGAGCCCAGGACATTTTCCAGGACATGTCGGCGGCTTGCCACTTCACTTTGAACCACCACACCGAACTGGCATTGAACGAAGCGGTGCCCCGCAAAGCAAAGGGCAAAACGGCGCGATTACGGGACCATGCAGGACCGGGGAGGCCGGGACCGAGCCTGCCAGGTATCAAGTATTGGCCGCGCATGGCCATGTAGAAACCGTTGATGACCTTCCGATATCTGCTGCCCCCGGGTATATGCTTATCAAAGAAGAAGTGGGACCGCAGCAAAGATGTCTTGCAGCCGCCCACAGTAGAAGCCGCCGCCAAACTTCACCTTGCCAACACCTGCCGCCAGAGGCACTTCTACATGTGCCCACGCCGCGGGCGTGGCATGTGACACATGCGATGTTGCAGCGGCTGGCCCATCTTCAGCGTGTCCCAATGCGTGCCCAGTTCCTGGGAAGTCCATCCCAGCCTGGGCAAAGGCAAGGGCTGGAAGGGACATGAAGGAGCACCCCCGGGCGGAACCACGCCTGCTCTGTGCCTCAACGGCGTTGCACACCCTGTCCTGCACTGGACAAATCGCACGAATTCCAAAACATGTGCTGCATGTGAAGCTGCACCTGCTTCAAGGCATCTTCCCAGGATATGCCGAAGCATTCCTGCAACATGGTCCCTCGCGCTGCTGTGCTGCTTCTGTTACCAGCTTCTCTGTGCTCAGTCCTCGAACTCCTTCTCCGCCTCTGTCGGCACATGCATGTCAGAGGGCTGCTGCTGCAGGGCTTTCTCCGCCACGCTCCCATAGTGGACGTCGATGAGTCCCCTCAGCACGGCAGCGCGGCGGCACGGCGGCACTTCTCCTGAGTCTGCTACCATCTCTGCGCCTCTCTCGGATCTCAGTCGCAGTGATCTCGCCCTCCTCAGAATCGCAAGATACAAGATATCGCAAGTTGCAGTGTTGCACTCGGGACCCGAAAGTCCTCGATAACCTGAATGTGCTTCTGCGACAGCAGCTGCTTCAAGCAGGCACGGGAGGCGGCCTGGAGCCACGGCCGTCACAGGACCTTACCGACCCTACATCCGCAAGTGCTGGGGCGGCTGCCGTGTTCGCGTGCGGCTTCAACCTTACACGGTGTGCAGTGCCCGTGACGCCGCGACCTCCTTCAAGGGCGCGGGCATCAAGAAGCCGTGGTTCTCNATCCGCAAGTGCTGGGGCGGCTGCCGTGTTCGCGTGCGGCTTCAACCTTACACGGTGTGCAGTGCCCGTGACGCCGCGACCTCCTTCAAGGGCGCGGGCATCAAGAAGCCGTGGTTCTCCTGCACCAGAATCCAGTGGTGCATCAGTGTAATGAACTATCTGCGCACCCCCCGTCTCTCAAGCATGTTGCAAACCGAACTCCTGCAGCTGCTCATTTGCCCTGAGCTTGCCCGCATTTTCTAAGCAGCATTCGGCATCCTTCCAATGCGAACGGGCCGGCGAACCCGAAATTTCGCACCTCCCCAGCACCGTGCGCTGGGGACAAGGCCATGTTCTCGAAGAGGTCGAAGACCGCCTGCGACCTCCAGGGTGGATTCGATTCTAGCCCTAGGCCAACTTCCCAATCCTCCAGCCGACTCCAGCCTCCCGTCGAGTTTCACCTCGCAAGCCGGCACCATGCGGGGTGCGGCACTCTCCCAAGTTGCGCAGATGGGCTTGCGGCCNATCCGCAAGTGCTGGGGCGGCTGCCGTGTTCGCGTGCGGCTTCAACCTTACACGGTGTGCAGTGCCCGTGACGCCGCGACCTCCTTCAAGGGCGCGGGCATCAAGAAGCCGTGGTTCTCTGCATAGCTCTCCACGGCATTCGCAAGCGCGTGTCGCCCCAGCCTGAAAGCGCGTGGCTTCTCTGCTCTTGGCGTCTCAGAGTGCCGCGGGCCGCGGACCTTGACCATCTGGGCCTCAGATCGGGGTCAAGCTTCGGGCTGAGCCTGGTGCCCCTGGGAGGCCTAGGAGGCCTAGCACTGCATGGAGCGCTGGGACCCGGGCTTACGATGGGTCGCTGTGGCAGCCAACACAGCGAGTGAGACTCCAGCCTGACGAGACCGAGGCGCGAGGCATCGCGAGAAATATGCCGGCTTCTTTGGGCTCTGAAAGGCCGAAAGGCCTGGAAGGTTGGCCCTTTGGATGACCGGTTGGCCCTTGCAAGGAAACACGCATGCAGCCTATGCCACATGTCACATGCCTTGCCTTGAGGCCCAGGGCCTTCCTCTCTTCGCTTCTCTCTTCAGCAGGGCACGAGGGGAGTCCAGGCGCATGGCCCCCCCATTTGTTCTGGGGCTTTGTGGGTAACACCATGGTTGATTTCCCCCGAATCACCGCACTCAGTATATTGGCCTATGAAAGTTTTCAGGGGCTTCAACCATGCAGTTCTCCCTCTCTCCCTCTCTCTCTCGCAGGCTGGCTACGCGTGCGCACCTTCCAGACCGCACCACTCGGTTTCTCCAAAGAAAGGGCGCCACATGAGCCTGCGAAGAACGTCCAACGCGAATGCAGAACGCACGCCGTCTGCGTCTGCAACAATGAGAGCTCCTGCTTCTGCACGATTATCGAACCGTGCTTGGACAGGCTCATCATGGCGGCGCCCGCACCGGCTTGAACCGAGCGGCTGCCCACAGACTTCCATCCATGCTGCACGCAATGCCCTGAAGGCCCAGTCGTCATGGCTCTCAGGGCTCTCTTGGTGCTCAGTGACAGAAACCTGGATCTCGCTCTCCCATGTGAGACCTAACAGCTTGTGGCGCCTTGAAACGTCCTTGGCACCTGCAAGCTGCAGAGATCCACACATGCACTGGCCACTGGCCCGCACCGTCATATTCCAATGCATCGCACCTGAAGTATACCTGTGCCTACCTGCCTACCTGGACTCTTATACACATTAACGGGATGAAACATTGGAGCAGCTTCGCTGCGCTTCGCTGCCCGGAAGGCATTGGCATTAGAATTCACTGTACGCCCTTTCCGTCATCTCTGCGCAGGTGTCCCAAGATAGGGAGAAAGCCGCCTTGACTCTTCCTTTGCTCCCCATCTCTCTGGCGCGATCGAAATCCTTGAAGACCTCTGACACACCCCAGGCGATGCCCTCCGAGCTGGCTGAGACCACCCAGCCATCTTCGCCGTTGGCCACCGGACAGCCCACCTGATCCGAGGCAACGACCACCTTCCCAGCGGCCCAGGCCTCACACACCGTCAAACCAAAGGGTTCATAGCGCGAGGGGACGACGACCACATCAGCGATCTTGAACAAGTTCACCAGCTCCTCCCCTGAACGTGCTCCAAGGAATCTCACGGAGCCCTCTACGTTCATTTCCTTCGCGCGATGATCGCAATGCATCTTGTTGTCCCCGTCTCCCACGAAGACCACCTTGGCTCCTCCGTGGCTCTCCAAGATTTGGGGCACCGCCTCGATGAGAAGGTCCCCGCCTTTCATGCCCCCCACCATCCTCCCCACGAAGAGCACCACGGGATCCAGAGGGCCGATGTCATAGCAGCCTTTCACGGAGGCAGGGTCCTCCAACATCCCATCGAAGCGCGAGCACTGAATCCCATTATTGATCGCCCAAACCTTGGATTCCGGAAGCTGGAAAAGCTCCACCACCTCCACCTTCAGCCTTTCGCTCACGCAGATCACCCGGTCCGCAACGAAGCTGGCCTCCCCCTCCCACTCCGTCACCCGAGCAGAGCCTCCCCCAGGCCCCCCCGACCTTCCTTGCTCCGTGCTATGGAATGTAAAGATGCACCTAGTGCCATGGGTGTTCTTGCACTGCACCATGGCTTTGCAAGCCATCCAGTCGTGGGCATGTGCAATGTCGAAATCCCCAATCAACGCCGCAGTCTCGCCGAAGCACCAGGCCATGGAGTTGCACATCTTCTCCATCTGATCCACGAAGTCATCACATGGAGGGCTGTTCACGCGGTGGTACCTGCGCTTCCTATATCACTCCACTCACTACACAGACGGAGAGACGGAGAGCCAGAGAGCGAGAGCGAGAGAGAGAGAGAGCGAAGAGCGAGAGCGAGAGCGAGAGCGAGAGCGAGCGAGACAGCTGCAGACTACACGTGGGGGGTGCATGACGCCGTAGATCTCCTGATTCAAGGAAGTAAGCTCCGCAGAAGGAGAGGACGGCTTTAGCATGAGCATGAGCCTGAGAATCGTGTTTCGGCGCTCCTCGTGCAGCTGCTGGCCCTCCGCCCTGCGCGTGAAGATGTGGACCTCGTGGCCGCGGCGCTGCAACGCCGCCGCCAGCTCGGTAACGTGCGGGGCGACGCCTCCTACAGTGATACTGTGCAAGGACTCCCAGGAGAACATGGCAATCCTCATGGCGCCCTTTTTGGGCCCTGGGCCGTGCTAGGACGGCAAGGGAAGGGCTAAGGGCGAAAAAAAGTCGCTGTCAACGAGCTTTCAGATTTCATGCCAATCGAACCTGTGCCGCTCCGTTGTTACGGTTTGCTGCTTTGCACGCGACTTACTGTTTTGCTTGCGCCGGGCCATTCGCTCTCTCCACCAGACCTCGCCTTCGGCGATAGCAGAGATGGCAGAACGCTACGCGCCGCTACGCACCGTAACCGAACAGGCTTATCGCGCACGAGCTTCACAGAGCTGGGCAGCTGTTCGCAGTCAGTCTTCATCCGAATCAAACGTGGTGTGTACCTTTGCGGCTTCAGCGTCTGTTGGCACAGAGCCGGGCAGCGAGGGTCGAAGCAGGCTGCCTTCTTGGCCTCCAGTGCTGCCATCTGCTCGGCGCTCCTCAGCCACAGGATGCACAGCCGCTCTGGGGAGGTGATCATGATCCCTTTAAGACTCTAAGCCACCCGGCTTGAAGTGAGCCCCGAAGAGCGGGTGGGCCTCCGTAAAGAACTTTAAAGAACACATGTCCCGATTGCGCCTAGACCAGCAAGGAGGTACAACACCAAACAGGCTCCGTCCATCCATCCATCCATCCATCCATCCATCCATCCATCCATCCCTCCATCCCTCCATCCCGCCATCTCCATCCCTCCATCCCTCCATCCCGCCCGCGCCAGTTGTGGCCGTGTGAGATCTGCGTTGGCGGACGGCGCAGAAAACGCGACCGCTGGTTGCTCCAGCAACCGGGCCGTGATCGCCGCGAACTTGCCCGTTTCGGGTTTTGGGGTTTAGGGTTTCCATTTAGGGTGTAAGGTTCAGGGTTTCCCTTTTTGGCTTTGGGGTTTCGGGTTTAGGGTTTCCTTTTAGGGTTTAGGGCTTAGGGTTTCCTTTTAGGGTTGGGGGTTTTGGGTTTAGGGTTTACGCTGCGGGGTTTCGGGTTTAGGATTTAGGGTTCAGGGTTCAGGGTTTCCTTTTAGCGTTTGGGGTTCGGGGTTTAGGTTTACGGGGGTTTAGGGTTTAGGATTTAGGGTTTTGGGTTGGGTTTTGGGTTTAGGGTGTGTACACAGCGAACGCGTGGTGGGTGCGCCTTTTACATTTAGGAATAGGGGGCGCACCCACTAATCGCGCTTGCGTCAGCATGTAGTCCCGCCCCAACCACCCCAACTATTCTCAATTAGGGTTTAAGGTTCAGCCCCCAAACCCACCTCAAGGGGGGCTTTCTTGCTCTTTGCTTCCCTTCGCAGCTCTGCATTAAATGATCACATTTCAAAGCAAACCACAGCTGAGATGGATTGGTGTGGGGGGTTTGTAGGTCCTCGCGGCCTGTGCCGGCCGCTCGACGAGAAGAAAGGGTTTCCAACAAACACTTCGCCCCTCGCACCCTGTCAGGGTTGCTCGCAGGAAAATTGAAGGGATGGGAAAGCTGGCTCAAAAAGCCTTTTTTGCTTCCGAAACGG
>BGNK01005389.1:26373-39208 GCA_003297005.1 Symbiodinium sp. clade A Y106
AGGAGGCAGGAGGCAGGAGGCAGGAGGCAGGAGGCAGGAGGCAGGAGGCAGGAGGCAGGACCAGGAGGTAGGCCAGGGCAGCCAGCGGAGCCCCCAGAAAGCAATGCAGGGGCCGACAGGGAGGGCATCTTTCGGCGTGTTTTTTGATGTGTGGAGCGGTTTTGGGCAGGTCGCCCCCTCGGACTGGCCCAGCTTGGAATCTGCCAGCCTGGGGCCAAAAAAACCGCGTCGCTCCGTGGGTTTTGGGTCTTTCTTTAACGGCAGAGAGGCGGCGTCGCTGCAGTCCTCGTTTATCGGGAGGCTTACCCTCCCTCACCGTTCTGACGGGACGTTCGGCCGGGGGCCTCGGTCGGAGCCTCGAGCGCCCATGCGCTCTCGGCAGTTTTAGGGGTTTCCTTTTAGGGTTGGGAGTTTCGGGTTTAGGGTTTAGGGTTTCCTTTTAGGGTTTAGGGTTCAGGGTTTCCTTTTAAGGTTTGGGGTTTCGGGTTTAGTGTTTAGGCTTGGGGGTTTCGGGTTTAAGATTTAGGGTTTAGGGTTTCCTTTCAAGGTTTGGCTTTTCAGGCTTAAGGCTTACAATTAAGAAATCGAGAAATCGCGTTTAGGATTTAGGGTTTAGGGTTTAGGGTTGCCTTTTAGGGTTTGGGGTTTCGGGTCTAGGGTTTAGGCTTTACGTTTAGGGTTTTGGGTTTGCGGTTTCCTTTTAGGGTTTGGGGTTCCGGGTTTAGGGTCTAGGGTTTAGGCTTCGGGGTTTCGGGTTTACGATTTAGGGTTTCCTTTTAGGGTTAGGGTTTCGGGTTTAGGGTGTTTCGGGTTTAGGATTTAGTGTTTAGGGTTTTGGGTTAGGGTTTCCCTTTAGGGTTTAGGGTTTCCTTTTAGGGTTTGGGGTTTCGGGTTTAAGGCTTACGGTTTAGGGTTCGGGAAATGGCGTTTAGGATTTAAGGTTTCGGGTTTAGGGTTTCCTTTTAGTGTTTAGGGTTGCCTTTTGGGGTTTGGGGTTTCGGGTTTAAGGTTTCCTCTTAGGGTTTGGGATTTCGGGTTTAGGGTTTAGGGTGTTTAGAGTTTAGGGCGTTGAGGGTTTAGGGTTTATACTTCAGGGTTTAGGGTGCCCCGATGCCGCCGATGCCGATACCAAGATTTCCAAAAGATCTGAACCGGCATTAAATTCAAATTTCTACTGAATGTCGGGCCTTAAACATTCCACAGTCGACACTCTCACACCACCGCACCGCTGCACTACCCCGCCACCCCCCAGCACCCCCCGCCCACACCACCTTGCCCCACCCCACCCCACCATGTGCAGAACATGGACAAGAAGGGGTGCCAAAAGCTCAGAACAAGAGTTTGCCAAGTGACCAAAAAAAGGTTTGCTAAGTGACCAAAAAAGGGATGGCCCAAGTGACCCCTTTACCCTCAAGTGTTTCGTGATCGGCGATTCGTCGCTCTCTGGCGACATCATTCATTTGTTGTTGACAGTTGTTGATGATCATGCTCGCTCCTCTCCTCACCTCGGCCTGAACAAGATCCACATATCACGGATCTTGTTCTCAAGAGACTCGGCGATGTCGGAGACACCGAGATCGACTTGGGCGTCAGCCACACCCTGCGCGATCACCAGAACATCGGCGGCGATGCGTGCGGATGGTTCCGGACCGAGTGCGTCGTGAACGGCCGCTCTGCCGGGGTCAGCGTCAGCTAGCGAGCCTCCTGCCAAGATCTGCACCGGTGTCATGGAGCGTGACCGCAAGGCCAGGTCGGCCCAGCGCCGGACCATGGGAGTCCGGGCACGGCGTGGTGGGCGAAACAACGCCGGGTCCGAAATCGGTGAAAGCACGAGCATCAGGAGCAGAAAGCCTGCTGCCGTTGATCGTGCCAGGCGTCGCAGAAGCAGTGCATGGCAAAGGCGGCACATGCAGCAAAGCACTCTGATCGTCCTCAGCAGCCGAAGCTAGCAGCGAAGCATTGGCAGAGCGAGCGAAGCGTGCGAGGAGCAGCGGGGTGCGTGGGCACTATCATCGGGCTCCACGACATCCCGTGCGACTGGCGTCACTCGTGAAGAACAGACAGTCGAAGGAACTCGAGGAGAACCGATCGGAGTCGCCATTTGCTCGGTGGCGCGACCTTACACAAGTCCGAACTTGGTCTAGGCCAACAAAATGGCCGTGATCGGACGCTTGTTGGATCAGGCGATCCGAGTGCCTAAGCGGCAGCACCAGAGCAGCAATTCACATGGTAACCTGTCATCGTAGATCGTAGCAGCGCAAAAGCAGAAGAAAAGCAAGGGACGATCGGAGATTAAAGCCGTTAGTTTAACTGCAGAGAGAACAGCCAACACCTACGCTACCCCAGCGGAGGCGGACCTTTTCCTGGGACTCGCACAAAGCATGAACCCTAACAAGACCACAAGGTGTGCGTGTACACGAGTCGGTGACAAGCTCACCGCGTGAGAAGAGCGGAGTTGAAAAGTGTCGAACCTGACTCTGGTCGTCCCTCTTTTCAGCGCTTTCAACGCTTAAAGCAAAGAGACCATAGACGTGGGTAGATTTTTGTGTCTTGATCGCACCTATGTTCCACTCTGCACAATCGCAGCCTGTCATCGTAGGCTCATAGCGATTTGTCTCCTATCGAAGGCAGAACGGATGAACCCATAATGATCGCGGGTGGTAAGACTTAGAATCGATGCGCTCAGAACAGCGGCTCGGCAGCATTGAGTGTCAGTGAGAAGAGAGAGACACACGAGAAGCCATTGCACCCCTGTGGGTCTTCTCAGCTTCAGCGCAGGCAAAGGATTGCTGAGGAAGCAGCGGAAGTCGTATCAACATGTAGCATCAGATTCTGCTTAACCACCGACGGTACTGTTTTGAGCACGGTCGGGTCACCTACGCGCCTTTAGGTCGCTTCGGCTGACCGCCACCCTGTCGGCCTCCTTTATCGGAGCGCCCCTTGCCCTTCGATTTCCCTTCCCCAATCGGTCGGAGACTTCTCTCGTCATCGTCGACTGATAAATCGGAAGCTGGGCTGGGACGAGCCTTTGCCGCAGGAGTTGTCTGCTTGGTAATTCCCATCGTGCCACTTTTCGGAATCGGGGCGGCGTGCTCACTAGGCTCCGATGGATCCATCCAATGAAGTATCGCCTTGGCTCGCGACCTCGCGCTGACAAGGTGTACGTGTACACGAGTCGGTGACAAATCACAGAAAGTATAACAAGCCCAGGCGCCCAGGGCAGTTCCAGAAACCAGCCCAATTAGAAAAGTAGCCAAAAAGGCGCCAATGGTGTTGTGCAGTCCAAAGGGCACCCCAGGCCCCAGAAGTTAGTTCTTACAGCAGGAAGCACCTGACGGAAGGAGGCAAGGGCCATGCCACAACCCCGATCCTGCTTGAGAAGCTGGAGCAACGCGGATCATATAAACACGCTCGCTCTTACTTGCCAATGATTGTGACGTTCATTCAACACCACATGCAATACAATAAGTGCCGCTCGACAAAAAAAGAATTAATGCACATGACACATGAACATCTCCCCTATCTAGCCCACCACCATCCCCGGCATTCCACCGGGTAGTTATAGCACTAGAGTAGACGTACTAGCCGAGCGACGACCGCGAGCACCAAACCCAGCTAGCACGGACAACTCTCCTTTTTCATGGATGTCTTCGGCTAGCTTTCCCCAAGCGTAGCCACTCAGGCTACAAGGGATTTGGCCTACGGACCTTTCGGTTGAAATTCACTAGAGTTTCCAACGTAATTCCTCTCCGCTGAAAACTACCCTCAGACTGGGATCAAAGGCGCGGAATTCCTCGTTGGTGACGCCATCCGCCAAACTGGTTAAGCCAACTGGTCAATAATCTCTCCGTATCCACTCCACTGAGGTCCACTGCAGCTGTATCTCGCAGTTCTTGTGGGATAGCTCTTCCCATGTCCATCAACACTAGCACGGAAGGACACTTGGTCGTCATGGCCTTTCTCAAGAAAGAACCTTTTTGCTTGTTGGGTTCTCGCGCAGCGCGCACTGTCAAGGTGAACGCTGCGTGTCTTCAGTCCTCCGGCGATCTCTCGAAGATACATGTATCAGCATGCTCTGTACAGCACGCGAAAACATGTACCTAAATCTGCACATTGATCCGCACAGCGTGACATGTCTAAACAAACAGTTCACGGCATTAGCTTCGGGGTGTACAGCGGTGAAGCATATGCACATGAAAGCACAAGGATCACGCGTCTAGCCAAGCTTGACCAAAGTACTACAGGAACATGCTGAAGTCTACAGGTTTCGACAGCAGGCGACATGTCTATGACATAAGTCGGAGCTGACGACGGTCCTGCTACACAAAACAAACCTTTCGCAAAGCACCGGACAATAAACTACCGGGTAGTTTACACTCGTGTCACTAGTGCTTCAGTTGACGGTGCAGAAGCTCACAGGGCCAGCAGCCGAGTTCAGCAGCCCAGGAAGCGCCGCTGAAGCCCCAGGAGCCAGCCAGGCAGTACACGAAGACGAAGTCGCCATATTAGCAGCATCAAAGTCCAGAAGACACGAGCGAGGCAGGAAGTCGCGGCAGCAGCGAGCGACACAGCTTGCAGCAGAGAGGTGAGCAAGAGTCGGAGCAGCGTTGACAACAGAAGTACGCACAATGATAGCGAATTGCCTCAAGGAGGCACGTACAGCCACCAGTGTAGCGAGATTAGCGCAATCAGCAGCAACTGAAGTACAGTGTTTTCGAGGCCACCAAGGTGAAGAGGTAGAAGAGGACAGAGTCCACCAAGGAACCGTTTGACTTGTCATCCGTGTACCCCACATTGCCACTTGCGAGGTCTTCCTATCCTCGCCCTCCGAGACACACGGACATATCCCGACGAGGGCCGCCAGTAGCTCTAGCACGGCAATCACCTTCGTCGCGCAGCCTGGGGCGAGAACCAGGGTCCCGGCTTTTCCGCTCACCGACTTCGAGGAAACCCCTATCCAAGCTTTATCCGACTCGGCTTTCACGTCAGTGCAAAAGCTCTTGGGCGGTAGACCACGGTGAGGTCGTCACATCCGGTCCCCAGGAACGGTCGCGCTCTCGCGTCTAGCGCGATGACCGCCAACCCTAGACACCCTAAGCCTAGCTTGCTGCATTTCCTTCGCCGTGACCTTGCCCGCCTTGGACTTTTCACCCAACCGATTAATCGGCTCGCTCTCCTAGCCTGTGGGACGAGTAGTGGGCCAGCCACTCCACACAGTGCCCCCTCCCCGTGTCTTCGCCCATTTGAGGGGTTTGCCAGGGCAAAACAGGAAGAGATAGCTCAAAGGAAACCCCTTTCCCCTCGACCCCTAGGTATCCCCAACGACTCGAGGTCATCGACATGGCCCAGCAGACGATGGGTCGCCCGGATCCCACATCTAGCCGGTCCACCAGTAGCCAACCGGCGATAGCCCAACGATCTGGCTATCCGGATCGCCAGGGATCGGTTTCCTCCTCGTCGATCTAGCAACCCATGTAATGTAGCCGTGCTCGCTAGCCTGATGTTTGTAGCAGCCTGGTGATGTTCAATCAAGGCTTCACGGCCTCGCGTGGTTCAGCGTAGATTGGACCTGGGCCTTCGAATTGGAAGCTCTGATATACCAGCAGAGGTTCTGGCAGCTGCCGTTCGGACGTCGAGAACTGCTGGTTCATCATCTTGGACTCCAGGAGGCGGTCGTCCCGGATCAAGTAACGATAGAACTTTTTCAGCCCTGTGGCATTTCATCTGCCGGTGGGATCCCAGCTTCCTCTCGGTCTAGAGGCGGAAGACATTGATTGCATCCGCTGCCGTCGCAACACTGCAAACCCAGGATCCGATGCCAACTGATGCCCAAGTTCCCTGGCAGGGTGCGCCAGACGAAGTTGTTCTAGCGAACACAGCCACCAAAGTCGAGTTCACATCCCAACATACCCGGTGCCATTATTTGCCGCAACCACACCCAGCGATCTCGTGGTGAAGAGAATCTCCCGGCCGGCCTTGGTGGAAAGACCCGGGTAGAATCCCCAGGTTTGTGATGCATAAAGTAGACTCGAAGCCTTCACTGCTCTCACTGCTCCGCCTCACGACAAGCTTGAGCCGTGGAAGCTTGTCGGGCTCATTCTCGAACTTTCAGCCTTCTACGCTACTCGATGGAAGCGGAGGGGACTGCCAGAGCGTCGCGCAAGGCCATGGTCCCCCGGCATCGAGGCCACTCTCACGTCGTCCTCCGAGAAGTCCTTGCGCAGAATCGTGTATCGGAGGTTGTCCCCGAGCACCTGGGCAGAATCGGTGGAAGCGGCTCGATCCTGAACCGCTGACGCCCCGAAGGTCGAAGCAGCGAGCGAGTGGAGATGCGGCATGGCAACACTGGAGCGGCTGGCAGGGGTCAGCTGGGTCTTACCAGGACGCGAAACAGCGGAGCAACGGGCCAAACGGGGAACGCCACTCCAGCTGCAGAAGTGACGCGATCCGCGCAGGAAAACGTTCGGGCGCATCCCTGGGCAGCGGCAGCGGCGGCCACTAGGGCTTGCTCGCCTGTCCTGCCTTTCAGAAGTTGAGAGAGTACCATCCATCGAATCCAGGGTGGCCATCACGGATCCGAGGTTCGCGTTGCCATAAACGCATTCATAGAATCCTCTCATCAGCCATGTTCAAACAGGTCTAAACCAGGTTGAACCAAACACATGTTTAAACAGTTCTGTGAGTGTCGCACAGGCCGAATGCGTTTAAACCCGTTTAAACACATGTTTAAACAGTTCCCTGACTGCCGCACCTGCCGAATGTGCAGTTCCCTGTTCCTAAGGACCTGTGCATGCGCCGGTCAGCACTCTTTTTGCTCAGCCCGCTCCGCTGCAGTCAAGAGTTCACATCGTTTGAAGGACCCAAAGCTTGGCTTTCGCAAACAACCTAGATAACATCAACCTCAATCACATCAGCACCAGCATCTCATGCCATCCAAACGACCTCCTTTGAAAGCCCTTCGATTTCGGGACAGAAGGAAAGGGCTTCTGACGTCGGAGCACATTGAAGGCCTTCTTCTTCGTCGCCTTGTTACCACCAGAGGTGCCGGCAATGCTCTCCAACTCCTGTGAACGGGACAGTTGCAGGACAGCCCCGGACTCTGTGAGCTGAGGCGAAGCCTTTGGCACTTCTTGGTTTGCATCGCGGAGGACTTTGCAAAGGTCACCTGCGTGCGCCTGCGAGCGGGTTGTGAACCCGCCCCTGCACCCGCTGCACGTGCTTCGGTGCCTTCTCATCTTGGGCCCCTTTCGACTCTGGACAGAAGAAGCAGATCGCCAAGCCTCGGTAACGCGGCGAGGTCACAGCCCTGCCCCGGCCCCCGCCAGGGTCCCCGCCTTTCTTGCCTGCTCGGCCGGTTCGACCGATACGATGCACGTAGTCCTGGGCCGCTTTGCTTGACCCTACTCCTACCGCCCGTGCCATGTGCTCCTCGATCGTCAAAGGGAAAGTATAATTGATGACCAGCTCAACGTCCTGAATGTTGCACATGCCAACGAAGCTGCTGGAAGAAAACGGGCATCATGAAAGGTCGCCAGGGCCCACGGCAAGGGGCAAGCTGCTACTGTACATTGCTGGGTTGATGAATGCATTATGACAGCGAAAGACTCCTGGACATCCAGACCTCGGCTGGCAACGTCAGTGGCGATAAGTGGAGTCCTTGGCGACACGAAGCTCCGGAGAGTTGTGAGCGGTGCACGTCCCCAAACACGTCGAGCCACTTCTTCGTCGCTTTGAAGTCTGCGATGGCCTGGCACCAACAGACTGACAGCCACCGTTCAAATGACATCGACCACGCCTGCGTTCTTTTTTCTTGGGACAAGTCCTTGGACGGAGCCCCGAAGAAGCTGCTTGAGTCGCTTGAGGCTGCGGACGGCGAACCTAGGGTCCGCGCACCCTGCAATGCAATGACCTTTTCGTAGCCCTTCTCCCACCTCGGCCAAGGGCCAAGGCCAAGGAAGCAAAGGAAGCAGAGCAAGAAAGACAAGGTGCAACAGTGCAACAAGACTTCACTGAGGCACCGGGCAAGAAGTTCTCCAGCCAGGCCGTCTCCTTTGAAAAGGCTCCCCGCCGACTGAAGAACAGCTTCAGGCTGCCCACCTTCTTGTACAAGCCAAAGATGATCACCTGTGGTTGTAGCACAGGGCTTTGTCTCTGGAACCGGCATCCAACGTTGTGAGCCTTCTTGTCGGGACTGAAATGTTTCTTCAAATGTTGAAGTAGACGTGCCGGCTTGTCCTTCTGGAACAAGAAGGATCACATCACGAGAATCTCCGCCGAGCGTCCCCGTCCTTCTCGTTGCTGATCACCTCGGGAAAGGCAGAAAAGGCAGAGCCGCGAGTGTCGCGAGCCTGGTTTCGCCTCCACGAGCTGTCGAATGGCTGTGTTCGCCACCATGCCCTCATCGACAGAGCCGATGCCTACCTGGGAAACGGCGAGGTGAAGCCGGCCATGCCCCGAGCCCTCTGAGTGCTGCGCATGCATGGGCTCGTTCAGGAACTTCGTCGCGAGAGAATGCACCGTGGCCTGAAGAGGGCGAGAAGCGAGAGCGCACGCAGCCACTCTCCGAGTCTCCGCGAGTCTTCGAGGCTACGGCAGGCCAAGTGGCACTGAACATGCAGGTCTGGCGCCTCGGACCGACTTTGAAACACGCCGCTTCCGTTTTCCCAAGTGACCTGCACGGGATATGCAGGCTTCACCTGCACAGAACCTTTCATTCACCATCGCTCCGGTTGTCGAGACGCTCCGAGCTGAGTGCCCCACTTCCCAGCCTCGTGAAGGGGCGGGGAGGGCTGAGCCACAGACGCAGCCTTGCCATGCCTTGCTCCAGCCTTGGGCATCTTGGAGATCAAAGCTTTCACTGCGTCGATGAAGCCCAGGTCCAGCATCCTGTCCGCCTCAACGCCGCGGGAGCTCTGAAAGCAACTGCTGGGGAAAGAAATGCTCCCAACTCCCATGCTCTCAGCGGCCCCGCGGCCCCGGCCCCCCTTTTCATTCCTTTTGCAGAGGCCGGATACCTGCGCCGCCTGCGCCAGGGCCTTGAGCCGCGCGCAGGCGTCAGATCAGAGACCGGATCAGCTTTAGCGATCTCCTCTCAAGCTCAGCGGGGCCCCTCCAGAACTTCACCGAAGGTGCTCCAAACCCTGTTTCCATCGCTTCCATCGCCATCAGGTCCAGGGCCAAGGCGGGCCAGGCCCAGTTCCGACTTCCGTCGATCCCTCGGGCGAAGCTCCTCCTTGCCCAAAGCAAGAGCGGGAGCGCTGGCGCTGCTCCGAGTGGTAACGACGGCGGCTTTGCCGCTGCTCCGGCCGACGCTCGCAGCGACGCTGCTCTGGCTCTCCCGGTCCCAACGCTCCCAACTCTCCCAACTCTGGCTCTGACTCTCGCGAGGCGAGAACGAGCCCACACTGGCCCTCAGGGAACCCTGCGATGGGGACACCAACTCTGCTGGCACACTTCCGAAGCTTGGTGTTCTCTTGCGCCGTATCTTCAAGCCTCGTCCAGGCAAGTCCGGCGCCTCCAAAGGGAAGCAACGGCCCTTGTGAGCCCAGTTGGTGGGGTTCCAGCTTGGCTTCCCCTTCCTCCTGGTGTCGTAGAGCTCACTAACAGCTCCGTCTGCCGGCCAGCTGCGCTCGGGATTGCTCACTCGCTCTTTGTCCCATGCATTGAAATCCTTCTGAGGCAAATACCCTGTAAAGCCAAAGCTGGAGTCCGTGTGTGCCCAAGTAACGGGACTCCAGGCCTTGAGGCGCTCTTTTGGGGCAGGTTGCACACACCGTGATCCAAGGAGGCAAACGCTGGGATCGAGCTCTCGCCCAATCGTGGTGATACGCTTCCATTCCTCAGCATTCGGATGTCTCTTTTACTTTTCGCACTTTAATCGAAATAATGCGACTCTATCATGTTCGTTGCAGCTGCGGGATCCGGTTTCCGGCGAATGCCATCGGAGGTAGCTGCCGGCACAGCACGCGCCGCAAGCGGTTGCGGCGTGGCGGGAGCTTTCCTGGTGTCGGAGATGTGCTTCAAGATCTCCTCACAAACACGATGCGTACTCTCAGCATAGAAATGCTAACAGATGGCTGGCGTGCCTCAAACGACTGCTGCAGATCTTCCGAGCCTGCACACGCGGGCTTGCAAGAGCACAGGCGGAGCAAAGGGAAACCCACGTCAAAGAGACTCTGCAGCTACATATCCAAGCCAACGTCAAATCACCCAGTTCTCCTAAACCGCCCCTTGTAAAGCAAATCATATCTGGCAGTCTACTTTGTGAACACTGATGCGTTCACAAATGTAGGATCTCGAAGATGCAAACAACAGGGATTTCGTACTAACAGTTCACGATGTGCGCGAAGGACACGCTTCGATATCATCGTCAGGACCAGAGTTGGGACGATACTCAGAAGTGCGTACACGACAGGCACGGTATATATGACAGAATGACTGGCACGAATCGCTGCGAACAGAGCGGTTGTCTGCTGCTAGCGTATGCCTCCGGGCTCCCACTGCGCGGGTGCACTGACAGACATCACCTGCGAATCACGGTGAAGATTCCAGCTTCGGACTTGCAAGCCATGAGACCATAAGACAACTACATTCGGCAACTGGGCAATGGAGTCAAGCCACCGAGGAAACAGCACGGACTACGCAGGACCTGTTACGTGGGTCAATGCTTCCGACCGGAACCAGGACGAAGCACAACTTCAGCTGCAAGCATGCAGTGCTTGTGTTGCTAACCTGAGAAGCAATCTGAAGAGGTGTGACTTGCAAGGAATCGTGTATGCAGGCTATTCAGGCGACTATGCTTGGAGCCCAAAACAAAAAGTGTGCCGGGCAACAGCTCAGGGTAAAGTCGAGCTTTCACCGTGGATGTAGCAATGCCGTGAGTGTAGATGGCGGACTGAAGGCGGCCCCTGCCCGGCCTCGTCCAGTACGAGATACTGCCTGAAATCGAAAGCAGCGCGGCGATCCTACGCCGATCCGGCGACTCGCCGCCGCCGCAGCCACGGCTTCGAGCGAACGCTCCGCTCTCTCTCTCTCTCTCTCTTCTTCCCCGGGGCATGAGGGGCTGTCAAACCCCCTCGGCCTTCTCTCTCTCTCTCTCTCTCACTCGCTCTCCTTTCCAAAATCTGTGCCTGAGGCTGAACCTAAGCCTGCGACACGGAGCTCAAGTCCAGTGTCTCCTCTTCCACCAGGTCCTTGCGTCACCAGACAGGGCTCGAAGGGTTCAAGCGGGAAGTGCAAAGCCTGCAAGCGTCCAGGCGTGCAAATGGCCATGTCAATGCCCGTCTGGGAAATCGCCTGTGGTTGAAGAGAATGGTGTCTCTCTTGCTCGCCCATGCTCGCCCCAGCCCCATGCCTGTCGTTGATCTCTCTTGGGAACACCACCGTAGATGCACTGCACCGGGTACAGCCCCTGTAAATCGTCCCAGATTGATGGAGACAGGCATCAACTTCGCTAGAGCACCTCTTCGCCTGCTGTGAGGGCCTTCACAAGATCAGTGCAGACCTTGGTCTCGGCCAGATGTGCAGATATGGCTGACACAGCAGAAAAATCAGAAAGACACCTCCGCAATCTGCATCGCGAGCTCCCTGACAAGACAGTTCTCGGCCGCTGCCATGGCGCGGCTCGCGCATGTGTCGCCTTGTTGGTGCCATAGCCACGAAGCGTGGCAGAGCGCAGGGCTGCTCGAAGACGTCCAGCTCTCCAAGCCTGCCAAGCAACTTTCCTTCGCTTGCAAATCCAGCTCCTCTTTCCCTTCACTGTTTCGCTCTGCTTCCGCCCTCCCTTTCTTGACCTCGACATGGATAAGTAGGGAAGAGCGAAAGCAAGCGTCTTGCCGCTGCCCGTCCTGAGCAGAAGCGCACTGCCCTGGAAGAGTTCTGGAGCACCGCTGCCTCGCTCGCACTCACACCATTTCTCGCTGAGTTCCCGACTTAGCGATTCCACACACATCGCTTTTCCTGAGACTTGGACGAAAGACGGGCTGCCAGCGCCCAACCACAACAGCTGAGCCCGGATCTGCATGATTAATGGCCAAGTGCATGCCTTATCACAAATCTGCAGCGACGACTCTTAACGCAACCCTGGGCCAGTTCTGGGCGGAGCACTTGGATGGGTGTGGGATTCTCATACTTGCTCTGACAATACCTTTGAAGTCTTCGATGCAGGGAGCACAAGCGGGCTGCAGGCTGCTGCAGGAAACCGCGCCTGATCAAGCGCTTCGCAAAGCCCTGGAAGTGAAAGCCTGCTAGCGGGGTGATGTCAATGTCCTGGCCCAAGGCCGCAGGGCGTCGAGCTTGCCAGATTCACACTTGCTGTGCGGCCGCGTGTCCTTCCCCTCAGGAATATGGACCTCAAGTTCCATGTCATGATTCCATGTTATACCGTCTCGTTGCTCAAACACAACCAGCCTTGATGTTGTGTTCATCGAAATATGCCTATCATTAATACTCTGTTCAGCACATGCCTGCAAAACTCTGCGATTCGTGCGCGGGATACGGGAGCCTTCGCGTCTTCCACTGTCAAAGTCGTTTTTAATTTCTTGGCCTGAAGCGTTGTCCAATCGATTGCTCCAAACAACCACCGACGGCCTGAACGCTCTTGGTCTCGTGGCTCGGTTTGCTGGAAGCTTTCCTTTTGCCCGCTGCCATGGCGGCCAAGAACACGTCTTGCACTGTCTTCAAGTTAATGGTACCAAAGATGAACCTCAACTTGGAAGGCCGCTGAGTTCTGGGCATACTCTGCGCGGCAGGTTGCATGATTATTGGAATGACAAGGAAAAGATCAGGCCAGTCACGACAACCTTTGATCTTAAATCTGCCTATAAACAATTGCCGC
>BGNK01005390.1:8512-21913 GCA_003297005.1 Symbiodinium sp. clade A Y106
GTCAGGCTTCATGTCGTAATTATGGAGTCCAAACCCCAGTATGTTAGTGACTTTTGATCTTTTCTCGAAAAAGGGGGTTAGGATTTAAGCTTTGGGTTTGGGGCAGTTTAGGGTTTAGCCTAGCTTTGGTTTAGGCATTTGGGCTCTTAGGTTTGAGGCATTGGGCACTTGGGTTTAGGGGTCAGGGTTCTTGGGTCTAAGCCCTAAGCCCCTAAGCCCATCCCGGGCCCCGCAACCCCCTGGAGCGCGACGTCAAGTCCTACGAGGCCTGGTCTGTCTCCTGCATGGCTGCCTCCTGAGCTCACACTCCCCTCGGGGACGTGTGTCCAGGATGGTCCCCCTTTTCGGAGCTGCGCTCACCCTTTATTGGGTNCAAGTCCTACGAGGCCTGGTCTGTCTCCTGCATGGCTGCCTCCTGAGCTCACACTCCCCTCGGGGACGTGTGTCCAGGATGGTCCCCCTTTTCGGAGCTGCGCTCACCCTTTATTGGGTGTCCAGCTCCTTCCCCCCCATTGTTCCTGCGCTCATCCGGCTAGTCTGGGTGTCCGGGACTTGCGCTCGCCCTTAAAAGGGGAGTCCAATCAATGCCCCCCTCCCCTGCACTCACTCGGGCTTTCTTGCCCAAGTGTCCAGGAATGCTAAGGCGCGAGGCAGGGTTTCCTGCCGGTCGGGAGGCTCAGGCGGTTTCCGGCCTGGGTCATTGGGCCCCATTAAATCCCTAAACTTTGGCCCTAAACGCCCTAAACCCTCTCTGCAGGCCCAGGGCCTCCCGGATCCCTGAGCCCAACCAGTAAAGTGTTGTNGTTTCCGGCCTGGGTCATTGGGCCCCATTAAATCCCTAAACTTTGGCCCTAAACGCCCTAAACCCTCTCTGCAGGCCCAGGGCCTCCCGGATCCCTGAGCCCAACCAGTAAAGTGTTGTCACTGTTTAAGCAATCCTCTACATTCGCATCCAAGAAAGAACATTCCCAACAACGTGATGTTCGTCATTGTCCTCCTCGGCACTCTGAACCAAACCCCAAAGCGTGAACATCCATAAANTCACTGTTTAAGCAATCCTCTACATTCGCATCCAAGAAAGAACATTCCCAACAACGTGATGTTCGTCATTGTCCTCCTCGGCACTCTGAACCAAACCCCAAAGCGTGAACATCCATAAAGCCTACAAACTATCCATTGGAAGTGGGGCAGAGCTGTGTCGACACGCACAGGTTGCTCGCCGCCGGCCCGCCGCCCTACTGCTTGCCTGCCGCCCCGCCGGCCCACCGCCCTACTGCTTGTCTGCCACGGAGCCTAGCAACTCAGAGGTGTTGCGCTAGGTCTGCAACGTGAAATATGATAAGTTTAAGGGCTTGGGGCTTGGGGTTCAGGTTTTGGGGGTCAGCTTAGGCTAGGGTTTAGGGGCTCAGGCTTGGGTCCGGGGGTCTAGAGGCAGGCTTGAGGTTTAAGTGATGGTGCTAACTCACTTATTATTGCCCCAAACACTTAAACCCAGAACAGAACAGGCTTCCCTAAAGATCTACGTTCATGTGTTTTATAAAGTCGGTGTTTAGATGTCCTTTTTGGATGTAGTATCACATAGACCCCTCCCGAAATCTGCCATTGCTGCTGCTATTGCTATTGCTACTACTACTGCTACTGCTGCTGCTTCTACGACGATTACTGCTCTACTGCTCTACTGCTACTACTACTACTACNATAGACCCCTCCCGAAATCTGCCATTGCTGCTGCTATTGCTATTGCTACTACTACTGCTACTGCTGCTGCTTCTACGACGATTACTGCTCTACTGCTCTACTGCTACTACTACTACTACCTACTGCTGCTGCTGCTGCTGCTACTACTACTACTACTACTATACTGCTACCACTGCAGCATCGTCCCGCTGGGGGCCCAGAGTGCAGCTTTTGGGGATTCGGGGTTTAGGATTTCGGGTTCGTAGGCTTGGGTTTTCGCCCTTCGAGGCATTAGGTTTGGGTTTCCGCCCTGCGTGGCAGGGGTCTTAGGGTAGAGGTTGGGGTGTTAAATCGGGTAGGGGTCTCGCCCTTCGTGGAGTTTGGGTAGGGGTGCTGGGGTAAAAGGGCTCGGGTTGTAGGAAGCTCGGGTTTGTGGTGTTTAGTTTTGGGATAATAGGGGATTAACCACTGATGGGGGTTTGCTTTTGGGGGTGGTGGGAANATAGACCCCTCCCGAAATCTGCCATTGCTGCTGCTATTGCTATTGCTACTACTACTGCTACTGCTGCTGCTTCTACGACGATTACTGCTCTACTGCTCTACTGCTACTACTACTACTACTACTACTACTACTACTACTACTACTACTACTACTACTACCTACTACTGCTGCTGCTGCTACTACTACTACTACTACTACTACTGCTACTACTACTATACTGCTACCACTGCAGCATCGTCCCACTGGGGGCCCAGAGTGCAGCTTTTAGGGTTTCGGGGTTTAGGATTTCGGGTTCGTAGGCTTGGGTTTTCGCCCTTCGTGGCATTAGGTTTGGGTTTCCGCCCTGCGTGGCAGGGGTCTTAGGGTAGAGGTTGGGGTGTTAAATCGGGTAGGGGTCTCGCCCTTCGTGGAGTTAGGGTAGGGGTGCTGGGGTAAAAGGGCTCGGGTTGTAGGAAGCTCGGGTTTGTGGTGTTTAGTTTTGGGATAATAGGGGATTAACCACTGATGGGGGTTTGCTTTTGGGGGTGGTGGGAANGGGTAGGGGTGCTGGGGTAAAAGGGCTCGGGTTGTAGGAAGCTCGGGTTTGTGGTGTTTAGTTTTGGGATAATAGGGGATTAACCACTGATGGGGGTTTGCTTTTGGGGGTGGTGGGAAACAGTCTGGAAGGTCATCCCAAGCAATAACCCCAAACTCCCCTCCAAGCACCCCACACAAGCAGGTGTTAAGTTAGGGTTAGGTTCGCTTGGTTGGGGTGTCGGCCTTTGTGGTGTTTGGGGAGTCTGTTGAGGGGTTTCGGGTCTAGGCGGATCCCGGTGATAATAAACCGTAAACCCTAAACGCTAAACCCCAGACCTGACTGACGCCACGACGGGCGATCGAGGTTGTGGCCTGCTGCCGTTCTCGGCTCCTTGGGCACTTCTCGGAGGCGGGAATTAGATGCCTTCCGGACTTTAGGGTTGGGGGTTTGGGGTTTGGGCTGAAGTGGCCCCCAGGTGTAACTTCTTCCCTAAAACCTTAAGTCATAAAACTTTAGGGTGTTTGGGGGTTCCCCTTCAACACATTCCTTAGCCTAGTGGCTGAGTTGAACGATTGAGATCTCTGGGTTCGGGCTTCAACTGTAGGGTTTGGGGGGTTTAAAAGGATTTGGAGATTGATTGAGCTTGAGGATTCTGGGTGGTAAGTATTCTGGTGTGCGTGAAAGTGAATCGGCTTGCAAGCAAACCCGAAACCCTCCAAGGCCCCCAAACCCAAACTTAAATCCTGGACCATCAGCAACCCTGTGTTGTTGCTCAATTCTTTAGGGTTTGGGGATTCCCCTTGTCTGGGTTCGGGCTTCAACTTTAAGCTTTGAGGGTTTGGGTTTGGGCTCCAACTTTAGGGTGTTGGTGGTTCCTTTGATTTCAAAGGCCTAGCCACATACATCCTGGGGCACCTTCGAATTGCATGCTGACCCCTGGCCAAGGCACACCCTGATGCACCCTGAATCGCAGACTAACCCCTACCACGATCAAACCCTAAAGTTGAAGCCTTCATGAGCCCTCAACCCCCTGTTTTCCGAACCCTCTTGCTGAACCCTGAACCCTAGTGTCAGCCGCTATGCTTGTGTGCAAACATTTATGCTCTTCAGGTGAGGCACGATCACATGCCATTGAACAAGTGCTTCTCATTGAAATCATATCATGCCTCGGTAATTCCCAAACCCAGCCTCTGAGCCCCAAAATCGGAACCCCCAACACCCCAACACTCAAGCACCTAAGCTTAGGGCTTTACCACAGGGTTTAGCTCAGCAGCTTTACCTTAGGGCTTCAGCTCACTTCACTTCAAGGCCTCAGGTCACTTCAATTCAGGGCTTCAACTCACTTCACCTCAGGGCTTCAGCTCACTTCAATTCAGGGCTTCAGCTCACTTAACCTGAAGGCTTCAGCTCACTTAACCTTAGGGCTTTAGCTCACTTAACCTCAGGGCTTCAGCTCACTTAACCTTAGGGCTTTAGCTCACTTAACCTCAGGGCTTCAGCTCACTTAACCTTAGGGCTTTAGCTCACTTAACCTCAGGGCTTCAGCTCACTTAACCTTAGGGCTTTAGCTCACTTAACCTCAGGGCTTCAGCTCACTTAACCTTAAGGGCTTTAGCTCACTTAACCTCAGGGCTTCAGCTCACTTAATTTAGGGCTTCAGCTCACTGAGGGCTTCAGCTCACTTACATTAATTAGGGCTATAGCTTATGGAACCCGGTGCTGGGNAGGGCTTTAGCTCACTTAACCTCAGGGCTTCAGCTCACTTAATTTAGGGCTTCAGCTCACTGAGGGCTTCAGCTCACTTACATTAATTAGGGCTATAGCTTATGGAACCCGGTGCTGGGAATCATGGATCCTTCGGACTGGCGGAACATCTACTGGGGTGGCCGAAGAGGCGGCTGGAACAAGAAGAGCCGGCCGCAGGCCTGGGGTTGGTTGCGGGTGCAACAGGTTTCGGTTTAGGGATTGCCTTTTAGTTTAATCTAAGGTTACACTAGCTGAGGCTCCGTTCCCGCGACCCAAAGCCGCCCAGAAGAATTGAAGCAATCTTTTCTTTGTAAGGGGATAGTAGGATTAGGTTCTAAAAGTTCACTCGCTAACTGTTTTTTTTAAGAAGGCGGTGCCGGTGCCGGTGCCTGCACGGTCATCAGATGACTTCGCTGGCGAAGCTTCTCCTGCTTCTGGCAATTGTCATAGTCTTTGCTTTGTGAGGGGATAATAATGGCAGTGGGGTTAAAAAATTAAGCAGCCAAGGGCAGAACGGTGCCTCCACGGTTTCCTGCTGGTGCTGGAGAGGAGCCTGCGCAGCCTGCTGCTGCAGCACCTGCGTCATCAGATGATGTTGCTGGCGAAGCTTGTCCTGCTTCTGTCAATTGTCAGTCATAATCTTTTCTTTGTGAGGGGATAGTATTGAGGTAAAAATAAAGCAGCCAAGGGCGTGGTGCCTGCTCGGCCAGTATCTGAGTTCGCTGGCGAGGCTTCTCCTGCTTCTGGCAATTAATTGTCATAATAAGTTCAGCTGATCCTTTGTGAGGGGATAGTAGTAGTAGTAGTAGTCTAGTAGTTAAAAAATAGTTAAAGATTAAGCAGCCAAGGGCAGAACGGTGGCTCCGCGGTTTCCTACTACTGGTGTGGCGGCGGCTGCTCCTGGTGCTGCATCTGGCCGGCCAGTAGTAACAGTGTCCGACGAGGACTGATTGAATCAAGACTATGGATGGGAAACACAAACACATTTGATTTGGTAGTCCCTGCCAAGTGGCATCACCCTGGATTTCTGTTGCACAAAGTAAACTACCCTTCCTGCACCTGAAACCTCACTAAACTTAGTAACTAAACCTGCAGAGGAGCCAGAGGACATTGTCGGCGTGGAGATTCCAGTTGCTTGGGCTCATTTTTCGGAATATTTGATCGGTTTAGGCTTTAGCATAGGGGTACTTAGAAATATTTTTTTTTTTTATCTTTGGTTCCTTGCATCCCTAAGAAACAGCAGCTGAAACCTCACTAAACCTAAGGAGCCAGAGATCCCGGACATTGTCGGCGTTGACATTCCGGCTGCTTGGGCTCATTTGTCGGAATGAAAAGATCGGTTTAGGGTTTAGCTTAGGGGTACTTAGAAATATTTTTTAATCTTTGGTTCCTTTAATCCCTAAGAAACAGCGCCTGAAACCTCACTAAACCTAAGGAGGCGGAGGAGTCGCCGGAGATTGTCAGCGTGGACATCGTAGAGCCGGCTGCTTGGGCTCATTTCGGAATATTTGATCGGTTTAGGGTTTAGCTTAGGGGTACTTAGAAATAATATTTGTTAATCTTTGGTTCCTCTCATCCCTAAGAAACAGCTAAAATTGTAATGTTTGCTAGGGGTCTGAGTTCAGTATAGTTAGTGTGTGCTAGCGAAGGAGGCTTCCGCTTCTTCTGCAGCTGCCGGCCCGGAGCCATCGAAGGAGGCTCCTGCTTCTTCTTCTGCAGCCGCTGGCCTGGAGCCATCGGCGGAGCAGCAGCAGGAGGTGGCGGTAGATAATTTTTAATCTTTGGTTCCTCTAATCCCTAAGAAACAGCTAGAATCATAATGTTTGCTAGGGGTCTAAGTTCAGTATAGTTAGTGTGTGCCACGGACGCAGGTACCTGGCCACCCGTGGCAAGAGGTCTACGATGAGCGCTTCAGGTACGATAGAATGGCGGCGCCGGATCCACAGGAGCGCCAAGAGAAGTGGCTCCCGCCCGCAACTCGACGAGTTTAAGGGTTCAGGGTTCCGGGTGTAGGGATATAATCAACTTTTAGGGTTTAGGGTTCAGGGTTTAGGGATATAATGAATTTTTAGGGTTTAGGGTCTAGGGATATAACAGTTCGGATCCTTTTTGTCCCCAGGTCTCCTGCTCCCCGGTTCGAAGATGCAGCCCTCTGAGTGGCGGCTGGTGCTACGTGGAGCTGGAGGACGATGAGTGCTACTTCGAGCACGCCGCCGGCAAGGTCCTCTCGTGGAGAAGGCCGACCAACTTCGCGCCGGTGTCCTGACTGAGAATGACAACCCTAAACTTCGGGCCTAAACCCTAAATTAAAATATTGGGTTGATTATAATCAACAATCCGAGGTCGAGCCTATCCCGCAGCCGCTGGGCCAGGAAGACCTTCATCCCTGGGAGCAGTGGTCGGAGTTCGGCAACTTCGAGCACCGCTGGTGGTGGAATCCTGTGACCAGGCAATCTGCAGCGGCGAGCACATTTGTCGCTGGGCTTTTGTTAGATTCTCGGTTTGTTTTCTTGCAGGCATAACTGTAATACTTATTGGGCTCCAAATAAGTCGCAAATCCAACAAAGGCGGATGCCTTGGAAGCTGGTCGTGTTCGCATCAGCAAGGTGCTCAAGGCTAAGCGGGAGGCGGAGGACCGGAAGGCGGCAGAGGAGTTGAAGCGTCGCCGAGCACGTCGGTAGCTTTCTGGCCGGCTTTTTTTCTGGCAGCTCTGGCAGCTTGATGCCTTCCTGCAGCTACTGTCTGCCGTAGCATCCGCAACCTCTGCCGGGGAAAAAAGTTTGCTTCGCGTTTTCTGAGATCAGGATGTCTGCAGTTGCACATCATTGAATCATGTCATGCCCGCCCTCGTTGCAGGCCTCTGCTGTGCTCCGGTGGTTGCCGCAGCTGCGACCTCAGATCATGCAGGTTGCGGGCAGAAGAATACTTTATTAAAAACCTAGGTGTTGNATCATGTCATGCCCGCCCTCGTTGCAGGCCTCTGCTGTGCTCCGGTGGTTGCCGCAGCTGCGACCTCAGATCATGCAGGTTGCGGGCAGAAGAATACTTTATTAAAAACCTAGGTGTTGCAGCTGTTCTTACGTTACGTATCTTGGAGGCTGTGTTTCCTCTGTTCTTGCCTCTGATGTTGCCTCGTCTTTGTCTCTACCACTACTACTACTACTTTTACTACTACTACTACTACTACTACTACTACTACTACCACTACTAGTACCAAGACGACTACTACAACTACTACTGCTGCTGCTGCTACTACTACTACTGCTGCTACTACTACTACTACTACTGCTACTACTACTACTACGACTACTACTAGTACTACTACTGCTACTACTACTACTACTACCTACTACTACTACTACTACTACTACTACTACTACTAGTGGTACTACTACTGCTACCGCAAGTGTGCAAACCTCCTTCCGTGTGGCGATACTTCACAGCCCCAGGTCCGTCCCTGGGTGCNCTACTACTACTACTACTACTACTACTACTACTACTAGTGGTACTACTACTGCTACCGCAAGTGTGCAAACCTCCTTCCGTGTGGCGATACTTCACAGCCCCAGGTCCGTCCCTGGGTGCTTCGGGGTTCGGCTTCAGTGCCCTCGGGAGTTAGTTTTTAATGGATCTAAGGGCTCTATAGCAGGCTTCAGCTTCTTGCCCATAGGTCAGGTGTCTCAAACTTGGGTTAAAAGGGCTGGCTAGATGTCACTTTCTTTTTATGAATTCCGTCGCCCTTCGTGGCGTTAGGCTAAACTTCGGTTTTCGCCCTTCGTGGGGTTAGGCTAGGTTTCGGTTCTCGGCCTTCTGGGTGTTAGGTTTCGGTTTTCGCTGTACTAGGACTGCTAGTACTACCGGGTTTCGTTCGGTCTTTTAGAGTAAGTCCTGGAATCGCTGTTGTCAGGATTCTAGGTGTAAGGTTTCCAAACTTTAGCTGGTGCCTCATTAGCTCACGTCGCTTTTCGTGTCTTCAATGCTACATGAAAATGTTGTCATATACTGTACCTCGTGTCCCAAGCTTGCCTATGAAACATGAACGACAAATTACAGGCCAAAAGACGAGCAACTTAGAGAGATTAACAGCCCCATGTCTAAGTCCAAGACCTCGTCGAAGAATATAACAGCGAGCGAGGCTGTTGGAGCCGGCTTATGCTGATGCGCTCGCCGATGCTTCGAGAAGGTGCCCATGGGGACTACTATTGTCATCCGGGAAAGCACAACCTCCTTCGCCCATCCCGTTGAAGACACCTTAAGTGGCTGAGTGGGCTTTCAGGCTTGACCTCAGTTGAGGGACGGGTCAAGTGGCCCGCTGTGAAGCATTGGGTTCCGGGTTTGGGTCACGTAGGCTTAATGTGGGCTTTCTCTCTTGTGCCCGGAGATTCCTAGTACTGGAGAATGGAAGCATGCAAGAAAAACCTCCGCCATCTGCCGCCACGAGAGGCTTTGTTTGCACGATGCCCACATGAGTGAGATTCATGACAAGCATGACCAACCACTCCGAATCCCAGAGATTGAAACACTGTCTATGATGGTGAACTTCAGAGCCAATCCTTTCCACCCCGAATCCCCAGAGATTCAAACACTGTCTATGGTGAACTTCAGAGCCAATCCTGTAGGACCGTTGTTCGGGGTGGGTCCAAACCTCTATTCGGGCAACCCGACCAAAACACGTATCCCTGACGGTTTCTTTCTTCGGGCTGAAGGCTTGAAGGCAGACTTCACTTGAGGGCTCTTCGGGCTTCCATACAGTGGAAGATCGCCATGGCCGGTGCTGGGCCGTCTGGTCGGGGTGCTGGGTCCTCTGGTCGGGGTGCTGGTGCTGAAGATGCCGTCGTGGCTAGCATCCCAAACAGCATCTTATTGTCACTTGTGGTTGAAACAAAATACTTTTAAAAGTCGTTGCTTAACTGCAGCGTCCGCTTCTGAGTTTAGGAGGGTTCAGAACCTCATGCAGAGGACTCCGATGCCGATGATCAGTTGACGGACATGGATGTTCTGCTCGGTCTGGCGGCGATGCAGGACTGGGTCAGAGTGACAAGTTTCGGTACTCCTTTCTAGACATTTTTATTAGTGTCTTTGAATCATTGAAGTCAGGGAAACTTTGCGTGAGGAGCATCATGATTCATGGAACCCTGAGGAAGAACCGTCTGTTGCAGACTATGCATCCCGTGTTGCAGCGGTCGCTGCTGGTGCCAGTGCTGATCCGGCTGATATTGCAGGGGCCGTCGCTGCCCATGCAAGCACAGTTGGTGCTGGACGTGCTGGCACTGGTGATGATGCTGCAGCTGTGTCTTAGTAGTTCGGCAATTCTTTTCCGACTAGTGACTAGTTGTGTGCTTTCCTCCACTTGGTGCTCTTCTTCCAATCAAGTCCTTGTGAATCGAGGATCGGGCGAAGAAACCCAACAAGCCCAACAACAAGGAGCGCCAGCGACTCAAGCGCAAACAGGAGGCAGAGGCAGCCAAGGAAATTCTGACCTCGAAAAGGGATCGCTCTGCATCACACATGGCGCTGCAGAGGCAAGTGCTCTTCGATATCGATGCCTCTTGGGTTTCATTTTAGAATTTATTTCGCAATCAATTTTAAGTGCGAACACAACCGTGGCTAGCCCCGGCTGATCGGCTCAGGAAGCCAGGAACCTCTTCCAGGGATACGAGCGGGCGTGGCAGTATTACGACTTCTACCAGCCCGAGTTCGTGAGACGCCTGGAGATGCGTCCGCCACGGTTCCCAGTCGAGGTCCCTCTTCACGATCCTTACTTGGAGTCAGATTCTGCGAGGTCTCAGATGAACCGCGACCTTCAATACCTTAGAGATCCTTGGCTTTCCTGGTCCGCTTTGTTTCCATTTGTAAGCAAAAACCGTGTTTGCTGAATTTGGGTTCAAGGGTTCTTTGGTCACTCAGGACCTCCACGGCAGGAATCGCGAGGCGTACAAGTGCTTGATGTGGTGGGACAACCTTTACCCTGCTGGCAGGAACCCGAATCCGTATCTTCATTTGGTTGTGCCACCTCCTGGTGCCTTGGCGTTTCTTCGTTCCTTTTTTAGAGTAGTAGGGTTCAAGTTGGGGGCGTTCGTTGGTCGGATAAGCCACAATCCTGCCGAGAAATGCCGACTCCTGCGCCTCCAGCAACTCCACCGCCTCCGCCACCGAGCTCGTCGGCAGCCTCGTCGTCCAGTGGCCTTGGCAAGGGCGGCAAGATCGGCAAGGGCGGCAAGAGCGGCAAGCAGCCAGGCAAGGGCAAGGTCTGGCGAAGCTGAGCAGCAGCCGAAGCTTTAATTTTACGGGGAAGCAACCTCACAGTCCATTCAAGGAATGCTATATAGGTTCCAAGTTATGAAGGCCAGAAGGCTTTAGGACTCCGGGCCCCAGAAGGATCTGTGAGGCGGCTCCCTCGTCGCTCGTGCTTTGGCGTCTGCTCGCGATTGAAAAGTCTGGGTGTGATGTGGTCACACTTTTCAGGGCATGCCAGCCTCCCTTATTTATGGATAGCTTCTTACGGCAAAGGCAAGCAATTCATGTAGCCTGTCATACAGCATTTAGCAGCCCCTCTGTAGTGCCTTGGCAAGTGCAGGGGTCGACTTGGTTGGTTCAGGTGCTGACTTGCGTCGGAATCGTCGAAACCCCTAAACCCAAAACAGAAAACCCCTAAGCCCTACCCCTATAGTGCTTATTAAAAAGATCTTCAAGCGCAACAAGTTGCAACAACACAACCGACGTCCCTAAACCAAAATCCGCAGAACCCCTACCGTTCCTAGTGCCGAATAAGATCCTTAACTGTAACAAAAATCAACACCACGGTAACCCTTAAAATCCTAAGCTCCAAAATAAAAACCCGCCCCCCCCCAAAAAAAAAAAACTTAATCCTAAAACCCCCAGCAGCACTGCACAGCAGCACTAGCCCCTGAAAGCCCAAAGCTCAAATTTTCCCTTCCTTATCCTGGACCTGTTTCCCTAGCAGGGCTGAACAGCCACCCTTTATAGCTTCGGAAAGCTTAAGCTTTAAAATCCTGTTCCCCAAACTTGAAAGACGATTTTCCGTGATTATATTACTATGGCAATGAGTATTACTTTTTTCCGTGGCTAGTATACAACGAATGAATGGCCTGTGCTACTACATCACTAATATTCACTGGTAGTTTTCCAATTACATGCAGATTTGGCAGGCTAGGATCCTTAAGGCACACCCTTAACCCCAAACTCCTGGCTTACCTGGCCTGCACCAATCCTCCACTTCTAACCTCACTCTCCTAGGCCTATAGGCCCTAATCCAAAAGAAATCCGAAACCAAGCTTTAGGGCTGTAGTAGCAGGGCTTTAAGTGTATTTGTGTACACGACACCTCGGGTTCCGGCGCCCCAGCAACCCTGCCTTGCAGGTGCCCCGCAGCTGCTGACGGCGAGCCGTTTCGCCTGCCAGGCACCAGGTTAAGTCTGGAAATTAAAGACTTGAAGAGTTGTGAGGGGACTTAGCAGGCTCTGGGATTGGGGTGGTTTCGGGGCTTGGGACTTGCGTGGTCTTGGGGTTTCGGACTTACAGGGTCTTGGGGTTTGGGAGTTACGGGGCTTTCGGGTTTGGGACATATATACTATAGCAAAGGAGAAAAACACTTTGTCCAAACATCAGTCTTTGCTTCTCAGATTCAGAGCCGTACTTGTTCCAAGAGCAGGGGATTCAGGTAGTGTTTGGGGTGTATATAGAGCCATAAAATCCAAGACAGTATAAACAACTAACTGAATCCTGCAGCCTTTGACGTGGCAAAACAAGCGACAGATCAGCATTGGCCGATGGAAGATTAAAGCCTTGTAAATGCTCGATGGTTTGTTCTTGCCTGAGCCACCCCCTAAAATCCGAAGCTCTAAAATCCTATACCCCGGCGAACCTAAAGCCTAGAAAGTTTTGGGACGCTAGGCTGTAGGTGTACCGGCAGCTCGGCCAATAGAGTCAAATCCGCGACAACATCCCTACAACAATACTCCTTCCCTTCACAAACCCTACACAACTGGTTCCCGCAGCTGCGGGAACCACTCTTCTCGAGTTTCCTGTAAACCTCCCAAACCCCCGCGCCTTCATAAGATCCAAGATGACTCTCAGCCCTAAGCCCTGAGGCCCCTGACCTCAAGACCTGAGCCACTTCACCCTAAACCCAAACCCTCCCATAAGAGCTCAGATCACGGAAGCATCTCAGAAGACATCCGTCTGGGGACTGGAGATGACCCAAATGGCGAGTCAAGGTTCGTCCAGGACCAGGCACACAGCCACGCACGAGGTCCGTTGTCCATTATCCGGGACAAGTCGACGGTCATACGCACCCCCAGCTGCTCAGCTGGAGTTCGTCATCTTGGACCAAGACCAAGCGTCCGCAGATTATGCGGCCCAGTACGTGCTGCATCAGCAGGGTCAGGGTCTGCATCACCAGCAAAGGCCCATCGGCCACAGGGAGATTGACCTGGTGCATGCGTAATTCGTGCCTCAGGGCTTGAGGTTTTAGGATTCTAGGGCTCAGGGCTCGAGGATACAGGGTATTAACCGTTCAGCCTTAAGGAATTGGCAGTTGTGGCAACCATGTCTTGTGTAGGCTTCTGGGAAACTACAGAATCGGTTCCCGCAGTTGCGGGAACCAATCGTTTAGGGTTTCGTCTAAGCCCTAGGAAAACGGTTCCCGCAGCTTGCGGGAACCAACCCTTCGGGAATGGTTTAAAAAGGCAGCAGTGCATCATGAGAAACTAGTATTCCCAGATAAANCGTTTAGGGTTTCGTCTAAGCCCTAGGAAAACGGTTCCCGCAGCTTGCGGGAACCAACCCTTCGGGAATGGTTTAAAAAGGCAGCAGTGCATCATGAGAAACTAGTATTCCCAGATAAACCACAATATGTTCAACGTCTCTAGAATTGTGCGTGGTATAGGGTTGTGAGTCTCCGAAGCATAGACTAATGTTTAGAGACTGTGTTTGTTTTC
>BGNK01005390.1:22063-37688 GCA_003297005.1 Symbiodinium sp. clade A Y106
TTAGGATGTAGGGCTGGTGTGGGGGGGTTTTGTTTGGGGTTTTTGATCTTAGGCTCTAGGGGTGCAGGTTTTGGCTTTTTTGGTTTTGCGGTTGCTCTTAATAGCCTGAGACCCTAAAGAAGCTTAACTAAGGCCCTGTCTAATCCGCGACAACATCCTAGCCAGGGTTTCGGCTGTAGAGTTGAGGGTGTCGCGTTCCCATAAGATTCATTTGCAGTCCTGGCCCGCCTGCCAGACGCTGTGGTGCAAGGCTGGCTCACAGGTTTTTTGGAATCCTCGACCCCGACTCCTAGGCCTATAGAGCCTAATCCGCCACAACATCCTAGCCAGGCTTTGGGCTGTAGGGTTCCGGGTGTCGCGTTCGGGGTCTTGTGTTTGGGGCTACAACAATACTCCTTCCCTTCACAAACCCTACAGAAGTGGTTCCCGCAGCTGCGGGAACCACTCTTCTCGGATTTCCTGTAAGCCTTAAGGAATTGGCACTTGTAGCAACCATGTCTTGTGTAGGCTTTTAGGAAACTACAGAATCGGTCGGTTCCCGCAGTTGCGGGAACCAATCCTTTAGGGTTCCTTCTAAGCCCTAGGGAAACGGTTCCCGCAGCTTGCGGGAACCAACCCTTCGGGAATGGTTTATAAAGGCAACAGTGCTCAGAGGATTCCTATTATGAGAAACTAGTATTCCCAGATAAACCACAATATGTTCAACGTCTCTAGAATTGTGCGTGGTATAGGGTTGTGAGTCTCCGAAGCATAGACTAATGTTTACTCTGACACAAACAAAAGAATCATGCTCAGACTGAAAATAAGCCTGAGGTTGGGGGACTCGGATTCTAAGCATTAGACAACCCATGGGGCTTTGATTTAGGTTCGGGGCAGAGGACTTTGGAAGCTAAGGATGTTAAGGAGCTCGTGCCTCTATACATTCTTGCTAGGGGTCACAGGTTTTAGCCTTGGGGAGTGGATTTTGGAGCTTAGATTAGGATGTAGGGCTGGTGTGGGGGGGTTTTGTTTGGGGTTTTTGATCTTAGGCTCTAGGGGTGCAGGTTTTGGCTTTTTTGGTTTTGCGGTTGCTCTTAATAGCCTTAGACCCTGAAGAAGCTTAACTAAGGCTTAAGCCGTTCAGGATTTCAGGAGGCCAGGTCGGGCAGAAGTTGCTGGGGTTGTGCTTGAGGTTCGAAGGTTTTGAGGCTAAGGCCAGGGGCTTTAGTTTCTTTCAGGGCTGGGGTCAGAGTTAAGGGTTGAAGTGGACTTTTAGGGTTCAGGATTTAAGTTTAGGCGCAGTTTGTAATTGAGGCTTGGGGTGCCTGAGTCTAGTCGTTTAATCAAGAGCAAAGGCTCCGTCTGTTTCGTTGTGCTCGTTTTCTGCACGTTGAGACTCGGGACATTCAGAAGGAAGGCCCAGTGGAGGCAGCATCAAAGCCACTTTTTTCTATCTATTTATTCCCTGACCATACTTGTTTCTAGGGAATGATATAAATGGACTAACTTCTTCACTATCCGAGAGGGCTTCTGAAGCTGGCTCTGCATTTCCCCTAAGTCCCAGACCCCAAAACCCCCTAAGTCCGAAACCACACAACCCCTCATCCCAATGCTTTAAGAAGGCACTAGGGGCCCACAGGAATCCGATTATAAGAAGTCTGAAAAAAGATGGCTCATGCATCTCATGTGTGATTATTCTGTACTCTTCATGCATGCATCTTCAAAGGCAACTGGCGGCAACTGGGCGGCCTGTTGAAGTCTTCAATCTCCCGCTCTAGAGGTGGAGCCTGGCATGTCTTGGAGCAAAGACTTCAGAGGGCAGAGGCAGAGGGGCAGGACAGAGAGCACCTAGTTCTGCATGGACATGGACATTGATTGAACGAGTGGCTGGATTGCTTCAGCTTTGGTCCCAGTGACATGTGATTCATGTGATTCAAAAGGTGCAGACACAGTGACAGACGGCAACATCAGCCAACATCGAATTCTACATTCAAGAACAGCATTAAACACGTTTGTTTTCATGCACGCAGACGAAGAACGACATAGCTCACCCTGGAATCTGTCTGTGTCGTGCAATGTCCCAGAAGGAGTCAGAGCATCGGCGCGAGGTTCGCATTTCATTGATCAGGAGCATCAGGACCGATGCTGCTCTGGAGACCACAGTGAAGGCGGAGAAGCGGTTCACGACGTGCCCGGAGAAGGTCAACGAGGAGGTCATCGAGCAACACTTCGTGCTTTGATTGAAGTTCCACGTAATTGTTTGTTTGCAGTGTGGCCAAACCCTACTTGACATGCTAAGGCATTGCTGAAACACATCTGCAAGGCCTGGGCGATGCACTGTGACATCGTGACGGCACCCCGCATCCGCAATGTCCTGCTTTTTGTTGCTGCGAAGAAGTGGAAGGTGGCTTCCATTGAACAGTCAGAGAGTCCGAGTTGCCTTCCTTGTATCATTGGATTCCTCTTTTATCTCAGGTGCCGGACATCAAGGAAGATGATATCCTGGAGGATGCCCGATCAGTGAAATCCATGCTCCTTGCTTTCAAGCGTGACCCGGCAGCATAATGTCCTGCCATAGGTGCGGCCGCAGTCCCCCCCAATGTGAAACCTTTCTTTCTTGGAGGCTTGGCAGAGCGCTGCGATCGGCACAAGAAGATGAAGCTGCAGGAGCTCAGAGTTCCTCGTCAGAAATGTAATGTCCCACAACAACATGCTGCACACATGCAAATGGCACAACCGCAGCTCCCGAAGAACTGAGGACATCATCAGTGCGCAAGCCGAGACGAGCTTCTCCTTGAAAATTCAGCGACATCGGAAGACTCTTGCGAAGAGACCGAGGGCGACTTTTGCCAGCATTTCTAGGCAAATGCAGCTGCTGCCTGTCTGTGCTGGTTGGGCTTAACGTATTACCCAGCTTAGCCGAGGCCTGAGTCTGGGCCATCGTCATTGACGACAGAGCAGAAGAACAAGCTCAAGCAGAGTCTTGGCTTTGAACTTCAGGTTTCAGCACATGCCTCTCACCCCGAGGGGCTTTGGTATGCGGGGCGTGTCTGAGATCAGGAAAATTCGTTGTGGAGATCGTCATAGAATAGAAGTGCGATGGAGTGGGCTCTCCTCCGCGACAATCAGGCGGAAGTCTGACCTGGAATCTCTGCTCCCTGNTGTGCGAATTGCCATTGCTGATGCTGTAAGTAAGGCTATGCATCAGCCATCGAAACTATCACTTCCTCATCAACGTCGCCAACGCAATGTGTCAGTACTTTGACCTCGCACCTGCCGATCATCCCATGCCGGAGCTGAAAAAGGAGGCCAGGCAGCTTGCCGACGACATGTTGAAGGAGCTCGAGGAGGATGTTAGAGCTCGACAGCACGAGGCGGGGGGTCCGCCAGTCGTCGACAGGCGCAGACGGAGGAAGGGCCCGTGAGAAAGAACAGACAGCTGCGTGCCAGAGTGTTTGTGAGAGCTTGGCTTTGATTCAATCACATTCCATTTTGATGGTTCTTCAATTCAAATTATAAAGCCATGTATGTGTCTTCCGTCTGGGTTCCCATCCTTCATTGATTCATCCGGCCAGTCCCCGCACCCGCCCTCGGAGTCTGCAGCTCGAGCCCGAGCCCCGCACCGAGCCCGCACCCAGCCCCGCACCGAGGCCATTGAAAACCGCGCCGAGCCCCGCACTCACCAATCCCGAACCCCGCACCTACCGATTCCGAACCTCGGGGCCACTATGTCCTCTTGACTGTAAACCATAGGAGTCCGGATGGGCAGAGGTCCAAATGCACACAGGCAACACAGCCAAACCCAACAGAGCCCCGCACCGAGCCCCGCATCGAGCCTCGCAGTGCCACGGCTCTGGAAGCCCACACAGAGATCCAGGAACAGCCTCGGAGTCAGCCTCGGGCCACCCTTGCTCAGAAATTATTGAAGAGCAGCATTCAAGAGACGAGTGAGAGATCAGCAGAGAACATCAGCAAACAGTNCCACACAGAGATCCAGGAACAGCCTCGGAGTCAGCCTCGGGCCACCCTTGCTCAGAAATTATTGAAGAGCAGCATTCAAGAGACGAGTGAGAGATCAGCAGAGAACATCAGCAAACAGTGTGTATTACAATCCAGGCAAGAGACGTGAGCTGTTGTACTGTAAGTGTGGCAAACATGGCTGGTTCTCTCACAGTCTGTCTGTCCTCGAAAGACATAACAAGATCCAGAGTGAGAAGTAGACATGATTGCCAAGATGTGCGTTGTCGTCACTTTGTTCGCAAAGCTTGCTTCTGTGCAATCGGAGCCTCAGTAGCAGGAGTCGTGTGTGTGTGTGTGTATGTGTGTGGGTCTNGAAGTAGACATGATTGCCAAGATGTGCGTTGTCGTCACTTTGTTCGCAAAGCTTGCTTCTGTGCAATCGGAGCCTCAGTAGCAGGAGTCGTGTGTGTGTGTGTGTATGTGTGTGGGTCTCCCTCTCTCTCGCTCTCGCTCTCTCTCAGTTGAGCTTTCCGGCTAACCTGGTGCGTGCATCGAGCTCTCTCAAGGACTCGAGGACTCCTCGCTTGCTAGCAAGGCTCTTGATCGCCATCGAATCATGGCTCGTGGGCGAGGCTCCAAGCGCACAGCTGACACTTCAGCGACTAGTCTCCAGGCGCAGACGCAGAAGATGATCAAGGGAACTCAGTCAGATGACACTGAGGAGCTCATGAACCTTTTGCAGGGTCGCCCGGAGGTCGTGTCTCATGTGTTAAAGCTCTTGAAGAAAGGGGCGTTCGACGCCACTCCCGAGCAGGATGTCGCCTTGTTTGTGCCAAGCTGCAACAAGCTGTATTTGTTGAACAAGGACCAGTACATTCTACCGATGCTCTGCAAGCTTGTGCCAGACTACGAGGATTGGATCATGTCTCAGCCCAAGAAGATTCGCAAGGAATCGTGGCTGAAGCTCTTTGCATACCTCCTCTTTGCTGACGAGCAAACGGCCTTGCCCTGCAAGCAAGTTGAGAAGTTCGAGGAGTGGGCAGCAGCAAGGTTCAGGAGTCATGTGGAGAACCTGTTCAAGAACTTCGCCCCGGAGCCATCTCGATCTCTCACCCTGGAAACCTTGGAAGAGTCCTTGGGCTATTGGGATGTTGAAGGGTCGGCCTTGGTTTGCTATCCATCCAAGAGGAAATGCCCCTTGCCTGCGGAGCTCGCAGCGGTGGCTGACAAGCTGGAAATCCAAAACAATTTGTCGTTTTGGAAGGCGAGGGTGGTTCACGGCTGCATGAGTGTACTCTGCTCTTCGGTGTTCAAGGACAACGTGGAGGACTGGGACACCGTTCCTGTTCCTTACTTCCGCAAGGACATGACAGCAGATGAGAAAAGCGACACAGCAGCAACATCTCTGCTGACTCCGAAGACGTCGAAAGGCAACGGCTTGCGGTGCAAGGGCAAGACGACTCCATCTCCGCCCCCTGGCTCCGGAAGAGTCGAGAATGAAGGATCGACCGCTGGGACTCCGTCCCCGCCCCGGGGCTCGGGATGTGTCGCTCTCGAGGAAAATCCAGTACAAAGGGAGCTTGAAGCACGGTTCGCAGAAGTCGCTGACGACGATGAGGAGGGAGTCGAAGCACCTCAGGACGATGACGACGACCAATGAGTCTCAGAGAGAGCTGAGGGCTTTTTTGAGCGGCAACAAGCCGCTTACTTCTTCATTTGAGCAGCGATGAATGAGGCTGCTTTGACACAGACCGACTGTGCCAAGTTAGATTCACTGGGTGACAGCTGTGCACTGGTGACAATGCAGCAGCTGTAGCCAACCAGCCGGGCTTGATCAACAACACTGAGAAGTCACATCATTTTGTCTTTCACTAACCAATGTGGGTGAAACATTGATATATACCGAATCACAGTGTTCAGTCTCCCCACTCGCTCTTCTGTCAATCGCTCACTTAAACATCTTCATCATACCTCAGGTTGTTGGTCCAAAGAGATATCCTAGCATCTCGCATCCTTTGCATCCTGGCTGGCTGGCGGGGCCAAAGGCTGATTGCGATAGCAACGGCGTGTTCCTTCTTGTGTTGCGGTAGATCTGGGGTGAAGCCTGAAGCGGATTTCGACTGTCGGAATACCAAAATCAGTCTGCTCTTGCTTGCTACACTTAGCAGTACTGTTCGACTTGAAAAGCTTGCTTTCATCACACTCCCTGACAGCTGCTTGCTTGTATTCAGGTGCCTGAGTAAAGTAGCTCAATGCCCCCTGTGGCAGCCTTTGATGTTGACGTTCCGGCTGAGTGGAGAGACAAGGTCAATATACTTCTGCAGATATGGCAGAAGAAACAGAGGCAGCGTGGGAGAAACTCCTCTATCCTTGGAGCCATCTCCTTGTTTGATGGGAGGCCCCGTGACTGGAGGCTGAGTGCTTGCCTCCAGCAAGCTGGCGTTCCTTGCGTGAGCATCGATGTCAGGAATAGTCTGGATCAGGACATCTTGTCCGAAACAGGGAGGGATTACTCCCTGGGCTGTCTTATGAAACTCGCTCCGAACTCCCTCCTGTGGATGGCCCCGGAGTGCAGTACTTGGATCTGGCTTAACAGAGTTCACAACCAGAGGTCTCTTGATCGGCCCCAGGGAGAGTTGACGTCTTCTTCAGTTCATCNTCCGAACTCCCTCCTGTGGATGGCCCCGGAGTGCAGTACTTGGATCTGGCTTAACAGAGTTCACAACCAGAGGTCTCTTGATCGGCCCCAGGGAGAGTTGACGTCTTCTTCAGTTCATCAAGCGAATCAGACCGCTGCCTTTGTTGCCCGGGCATTAAAATTGGCGACAAGCCGAGGCCAGGTCCTTGGAGTCAGACTTGTCCCTAGGCCCTTGCTAGGGTTTCCAGACAGCTGGCACGTTCTTCAAAACAGCTTGATCAATGCAGCGAAAGAAAACCAGATGATGGGAATGTTGCGCCTGACAACAACTGCGATGGATGCAGTCTTCGGCCCATGGNTCCGAACTCCCTCCTGTGGATGGCCCCGGAGTGCAGTACTTGGATCTGGCTTAACAGAGTTCACAACCAGAGGTCTCTTGATCGGCCCCAGGGAGAGTTGACGTCTTCTTCAGTTCATCCAGCGAATCAGACCGCTGCCTTTGTTGCCCGGGCATTAAAATTGGCGACAAGCCGAGGCCAGGTCCTTGGAGTCAGACTTGTCCCTAGGCCCTTGCTAGGGTTTCGCTCAGAGATCAGCTGCTTGCGTGAAAGAAGCTTCGCGTGTCACTCTGCATCGTACACGAGTGCAGGCATCTATGTCGTCATCGAGCAGCCATCATCCTCATTGCTTTGGAAGATTCCAGATGTGGCTGNCAGCTGCTTGCGTGAAAGAAGCTTCGCGTGTCACTCTGCATCGTACACGAGTGCAGGCATCTATGTCGTCATCGAGCAGCCATCATCCTCATTGCTTTGGAAGATTCCAGATGTGGCTGCAGCGCTTGAAATATGTGCAGCCCGAAAATGCTCTGTTTCCCTCTGCGACTTCGGTTCTGAATCCTCGAAACCTCTCACGCTCATGGGCACAGTGCCATGGTTGCAAGACTTGACTCAGGAAGGAAGGCAGCTTCGAAAGGATTCCTCCTCTACTTCGACTTCTGGAGCACGAAAAACGTTGGCCTGGACNCCTCTCACGCTCATGGGCACAGTGCCATGGTTGCAAGACTTGACTCAGGAAGGAAGGCAGCTTCGAAAGGATTCCTCCTCTACTTCGACTTCTGGAGCACGAAAAACGTTGGCCTGGACTCGCGGCCTGGACAGATGATCGAGGCGGCAAGCATGGGCAACCAGACCTCCGTAGCTCGGAGGAGTATCCAAAATGTTTCTGTGCAGCTTGGTTACATCGGCAGTCGGTGAGTGAATGCTTGAAGTGATTTTGTTGCATGTGCAGCACATTAGCAAACCTGATTCGACAGGATGCTGTTGCAAGTCTTCACCGGGAACTGTTGACAAGGAGAGGCCTCTCTGAGTCTTCCGGCCATGACCAGTAGGATGGCGTGTCTCACAGTGTCCACTGTGCCAAAGGTCAGAGNCAGGATGCTGTTGCAAGTCTTCACCGGGAACTGTTGACAAGGAGAGGCCTCTCTGAGTCTTCCGGCCATGACCAGTAGGATGGCGTGTCTCACAGTGTCCACTGTGCCAAAGGTCAGAGCAGTTCCTATGATATGTGCCAGAGACCGTGAATGAAAACTTTACTTTGGCCTCCTCATCTCATAATTTTGAGCGTGTCCGACCTTACCACACCTAGCCGACCTAGCCTTAAGGCTTTGTCCGGTGCCGTGCATGGAGCAGTGAGGCAAAAAAGGAAGAGGAGTCTTCGGTGCATGCTCAAGTGACAGTGCCATGACCTGTGTGAAGAAAGCCTGTGTTGCAGCGTGTTCCGAAAGAGTGAAAACTGTACTTGCCATACCTACGAAAGAGCCTTGTAATGTAGAACTTCCCAAAGCCAGGTCTGCAAGTTCGCGCCCCTTTTCCTGGCCGGCGTTCGGCTGACCCAGGCAGGTGCAACAGTAACATTGCGGTTTCTTCTGACATCTTCTGGCATGTCTAGGCTGTGTTTTGCTGGAGAGCGTGTCGGAGCAGGCTTGAAGCAGTTTGTCTGTTCTGTGGGGGCGCTTGGAAATAAATAGAATAAGGCAAGATGCAGCAAGTAAAGCAGGGTGGACTCAAACAGATGTCATAAGCCATTGCAATAGAATCATAGAAAAGCAGTGCTGTGCCAGTTTTTCACACTGGTCGCTCAGGTGCTTTCTCAGTCTAGATAGTAGACTTAGGACTGCTTTTTTAAGGGCAAATCTTCGGATCATGGCAAATCCTGCTGACGCTGGATGTACACAGTTGCCTCACAGAGGCTGGCTGCATTTGGCAGTCAGGGCTGGGAGCCAGAAAGTGTTACGCCATGACGGCACTGGGGAAGAGGTGACTGTGGGGCCGAGTGCTGAGCTTTATTTCGTTGCGACTGGCTGGGCCTACGTAGCTGAGAGCGATGGTAAAGTGACTTGGGCCAAGGATTTGCAGGGGAAGCATCTTTGGAAANAGGTGACTGTGGGGCCGAGTGCTGAGCTTTATTTCGTTGCGACTGGCTGGGCCTACGTAGCTGAGAGCGATGGTAAAGTGACTTGGGCCAAGGATTTGCAGGGGAAGCATCTTTGGAAATATACGAACATGTTTCAAGGACGCTCCCCATTAAGCAAGGCATAGTCTTATCGTCCGACACCCCAAAAAAGCGAAACAATTCAGTCAACATATATATGAACATGTTTCCAGCACGACCCCCCAATAAGCAAAGCATGTTTCTATCGTCCCACGCTCGAATAAGCGAAACATTTCTATCTATGTATCTATCTATCTGTATAGATATATATATATATATAGGAACATGTTTCAAGGCTGCTCCCCATTAAGCAAGGCATATTCTTATCGTCCGACCTTTGCTTGTTGGGATGGGTCGTTATTGTTTTTTTTTGGGGGGGTTCGTGTTGGAAGCGTGTTCACCTATATTGATATAATTGCTTCGCCTATTGGGGCGTCGGACGATAAGAATATGCCTTGCTTAATGGGGAGCGTCCTTGAAACATGTTCGTGTATATAGATAGAATTGTTTCGCTTTTTGGGGCCTGGGACGATAGAAATATGCTGCTGCTTGAGTTCTTGTTTGGAAAACGCAGCGGTNTTAATGGGGAGCGTCCTTGAAACATGTTCGTGTATATAGATAGAATTGTTTCGCTTTTTGGGGCCTGGGACGATAGAAATATGCTGCTGCTTGAGTTCTTGTTTGGAAAACGCAGCGGTCCGATTGCACTAAATTTTCGGAAGCGGTTCCTTTCAGATTGGTGTTATCGAACCGCACCTTGTTTGGTTCTTGTTCGGAAAACACAGCGGTTCGATCGCGCCAAATATTCGGAAGCGGTTCCTTTTCAATTCCCGCCACAGTATATACTGTCTTATTCTTATTCTAGCCGCTTATGTCTACTTCTACACTACCTGTCCTAGTCTTCTACTCCTACTCCCAGAGTCTGTTTCCCACTCGTTCCCCCCCCCCCACCCCACCCACTACACCTCCGCTTAGCGCTACTTGTAAAGGTTCTACCGCTTCTCCTGTTCTTATCTTGCCCCTACACGTATGGTATTCCTAGTCTTGTCCCCATCTCTGCCACTGTTGTTATTCCTACTGCCCTACCTCGATGCCCACTCCTTGAAGGAAAGGAAAAGAAGACCCTTCCCAACAAGCAAAGGTCGGACGATAAGAATATGCCTTGCTTAATGGGGAGCAGCCTTGAAACATGTTCCTATCTGTATATATATATATATGTGTATACAGATAGATAGATACATAGTAGAATTGTTTCGCTTATTCGAGCGTGGGACGATAGAAACATGCTTTGCTTATTGGGGGGTCGTGCTGGAAACATGTTCGTATATGTTGACTGAATTGTTTCGCTTTTCGGGGTGTCGGACGATAAGACTATGCCTTGCTTAATGGGGAGCGTCCTTGAAAACATGTTCGTATATATAGATAGAACTGTTTCGCCTATTCGGCTGGGGCTGGGGCTGGGGCTGGCGCTGGGGGTTGGGGTTACTCCTACTCTCTTACTACTGGTTTCTTGGTCGTGTTCTCCTGCTCCTACTCTTCTATTCCTTCGGTCTGATTCGTATTCTCTCTGCCCCTAGTCTCCTCTTTCTATTGGATTACTCACCTTCCGTCTACTCCTACTCTCCTGCTACCATTCCATTCCTATTCTCTTACTCCTACTCTTCCTTTCCTTTCCTTCAAGGAGTGGGCATCGAGGTAGGGCAGTAGGAATCACAACAGTGGTAGAGATGGGGGACAGCGGTTCGATAGCACCAAATTTTCGGAAGCGGTTCCTTTTCAATTCCCGCCACAATACATACTGTCTTATTCTTATTCTAGCCCGCTTATGTCTACTTCTACACTACCTGTCCTAGTCTTCTACTCCTACTCCCAGAGTCTGTTTCCCACTCGTTCCCCCCCACCCCCACCCCACCCACTACACCTAGACAGGTTCTACCGCTTCTCCTGTTCTTATCTTGCCCCTACACGTATGGTATTCCTAGTCTTGTCCCCATCTCTACCACTGTTGTTATTCCTACTGCCCTACCTCGATGCCCACTCCTTGAAGGAAAGGAAAAGAAGAGTAGGAGTAAGAGAATAGGAATGGAATGGTAGCAGGAAAGTCGGAGTAGACGGAAGGTGAGTACTCCAATAGAAAGAGGAGACTAGGGGCAGAGAGAATACGAATCAGACCGAAGGAATAGAAGAGTAGGAGCAGGAGAATACNGGAAGGTGAGTACTCCAATAGAAAGAGGAGACTAGGGGCAGAGAGAATACGAATCAGACCGAAGGAATAGAAGAGTAGGAGCAGGAGAATACGAGCAAGAAACCAGTAGTAAGAGAGTAGGAGTAAGAGAGTAGGAGCAAGAGCGTACGATTAGGAGAGTCTGTTCTTAGAAGAGCACGTATAGGAGAGAGAGTAGCCCCCAAGAAAGTAGGTGAACGGGACAGCAGCAAGCAGGAGAGTAGGACAGCACCAGAGTAGGAGAATGAGGAGTGGAGAATAGGACAGAAGAGAATTAAAAAACACAAAAGGGTTGGAGACGGTAGCATGGCAGTAGGAGAGTAGGATTATGAACATGGGAATAGGAGGGTACGAATAGGAGAGTATGAGTGGCAGAGAGCGGGAGTGGGGTAATAACAACAAGAAGGTAGAAGTAGATGAACAGGAACAAGAGGGCATGAGCTTGTTGTAGTCGTCGTCGTAGTCGCTGTTGTCGTTGTCAGCTTCGTCACTGTTTTTATGGTCGTTGAGATAGTTGTTAACTTCACCAGAGCTAAGACTTATGGTGCTTTACATTTACACTATTGAGGCGCCTTAATGTAGACTCGGAGCCCAAAGCATTATATAGAAGAACACCCTAAGCCCTAAAGATTATGTAGAAGAACAAGACCTTGACCAAATAGGGCATAAAGGTCCATGCCACATAACCCTAGACCCTACCTAGACTGTAAACCCAAAAGCACTAACAACCCTAAAACTTTTTCAACCTTAAAAACCTACAACGCTGAACCCAAAACTGAGAAAAGCAACGGCCACTGAGTATTTGAATTCTACTGCTTTTGTCGCGTGAGCCAGCGTTTAAGCACTTGTGTTTAGTTGTATTCTGTCCAATTCTAGAAAGATGGCACGCGCAGCAATCCAGTGAAGGCAAAAAGCCAAGCAGGCTTAGGCATTAGGGGTTTAGGGTTCAGGGCTTTAGGGGCCTTAGGCCAGAGTTTAGGGGTTTGGAGTTGTGGGGTTTAGAGGTTTAGCGGGGTTTATGCCTTGGAGGTTTAGGGTTTCAGGGTTTACGGATTTAAGCTTTATTGGGGTCTGATGAAGCCCCAAAAAAGGGCTTCACCCTCGTCGCTTTGGGCCAACATTGTTTAGGTTTTTTTGGGTTCCGGGCGCAGAAGTTTAGGGTTTAGGACCTCTGGGTTTCGCGGTTTATTAGGGTAGTTCAGGGTTTGAAAGTGTTCATGGTTTTTCAAGTTTAGGGTCTAGGGCTTATGGGGTTTAAAGTTTAGGCTGCAGGGCTTCAGGTTTTAAGACTTTTAGATATTTAGTGTTTTTGTTAATCGTTTTATCAAATTGCTCCCTCAGGAAGACTTGGGGGAATCCATCCCAGCCGATATGAAGGCAGCGGATGTTCGAGTCGCAGCCATGCGAGCTGTTCTGCAGGTGCCTGACAAGAAATGCGCGGAGTTTCTGGAACAAGCTGTGTGCATCATGGAGCAAAATTTGGAGCATGAAGACATCCTTTCAAGTGAGGAATATGCAGGCTGCCTTAGTGCAGCAGATCAAGAAGAGCTGGACAAGCATGTGTCCAAACAAAAGAAGGTTTCCGAAGAGGTTAATGCTTTGCATCAGCAGATTCGTCAACTGTCAGGCTCCGCTGCCACTGCTGCAACTGGCAAGCGAAAGCCCTTGAACTTCCCTCTCAGAGAGACATGGACAGCTGGAGAAGTTGGCACCTATGGGCCACCGAAGAGCAGGTGGTATCGTGATACTTTTAACTGCCGATGGATTGTGTTCATTGGCAGGTGGTCCAAGAGCCGAAGTTGGGGTGCCGCTGGCCTCAACGATGGTGCGTGCCTGCAGTTCTTGCTCGGGAAAGCTTGGGAACGCCACACCAGGTTGACAGGGGAACCTTGTCATATCAACTTCTCTCAGGTCCGATGAAAGCATACAGCCTGGCTCACCACGGCTCCTTGCATGTGTCACTCTCAGGCAAGTACCGAGAATGCATTGAAGTAGCTTTATCGGCCCCACTCATTTGCCAAGCATTTGATGACTCTGCACGTTGGCTCAACTGTAGACAAGTACGTCGAGTCCTCAGCTAATGCTTTCGAGCACTACATCTACATGAGTATTTTTTGCAAACACCTCTAGGACACCCCAGATTGTAAGCTGAAGCAGTTTTTCCTCAAGCATCCCCAGAGGAAGGCTTTTTCAGCAGGAAGCTACCCAGGAAGCCAGTGAAATGTAAGCTGAAGCAAATAATTAGGTGTCTTTTCCAGGAGGAAGCGAGTGACACGTTGCATGCTGCCTTAGCCGTTCGCAGTTCGACCACTGAGCCGTGCTGCAAACAATGGCACGTCTTGCACTGCGAAAGTCACCCTAAGCCCAGAATGTTAAGAGCTAACTTCACCAACTGCAATCTGAATCCCTTGGACTTGTATACTTCGCAGTCAGAAGAAATGCAGAACAGAAAGGACCCCCGAAATAGGACCTGAGCCCTTGGATCTGGGAATGAAACAACCCACCATGGCGCTTCAGTTGGGGGGGTGGTTAGTTCGATTACAGTAGGGGTGAGGAGGTCTTACAGTAAGTAGTTTTTGACCATAACGATTTCAAGACTTGGCTTCAAAATTCGTTCAAGATTGGAGTGAACAGTGCATTGCAGTTTGCTGTGTGTAGCGGTGGCCTCTTCAAAGGCAAATCAGGGCTTAAAGGGCTATGAGGGAGGGTATAGTCATCGCCAGACCGCCGTGGCCACTACCAAACAACACCCCCAAACCTAGCAATTACCCCTAGCATCAGATGTGCACCTGTCCTAACTCCTTCAACCTCAAACGCAAACCCCCAAACCTAAGGCGTCTGGCAGCGTATGCACACCCGCCCTTGCTCCTCAATGCCCAAACCCCATAACATAAACCCCCAAGCCTAATGATTGCCCCTAGCCTAAACCTGTGTCCCCAAAACTAAGACCCTTAGCAGTCCTAAAACCAATCCTGATACCTACCCCAAGCACAACCCCCAAACCTTAAACCGGTGGGTCACACGTACAGTACAGCTGCAGGGCAGCCAAACAAAAGCCGAGCCCTCCCGAGCCCCTAGAATCCTGAACCCCCTCTAAAGCACCAAACCGAAAACTCCTAGCCGCACAGAGACAGCAACCATAGCCTCTGAACTTTCTGAGTGGTTCGGAGGCTATTTCTGAACACCATAATTTGACATCGTAAATCTCCCATATAGTAAATAAAACCCCAAAACCTCAGAGCCTAGGCTGCTTTCTTGGGACGGGTTCAGTTCAGGGCTCTTAGGATTCAGGTTCAGGGTTCGGATTCTTCACACCCAGCTTGTCCTGGATTTGCAGGCTCTGGCCTGGATGGCGCTGAGCGACTGCCACGACGGTTTTGAGGTTTTAGTTGTTGCCAGGTTTTTAGGTCCTGGCCTTAGGGTCTAGGGTCTAGGTCACGTAGCTTCCGGTTTAGGGCCAAGTTTCGGTGTTTTGGGTGGGTTGAGGGCTCAGAATAGGGCCTAGGATAAGTTAGCAGCTTGGAGTTTCTGGTTCGGGGTTCCGTTGGGGGTTTAGGATTTTAGACTTTGGGATTTCGCATATTTCAGGCTGGGGCGGCTGTGCATGCGCTGCTAGGGGCTGTGGGCTTAGTTACGAGGGTTTTAATCTTGGGACTTACATCTTTAAGGGCTAGGGCAGGTGAAGCACATATATATATATNATTTCAGGCTGGGGCGGCTGTGCATGCGCTGCTAGGGGCTGTGGGCTTAGTTACGAGGGTTTTAATCTTGGGACTTACATCTTTAAGGGCTAGGGCAGGTGAAGCACATATATATATATGCATATATATATATATATATTTATATCTACGGCATAAACAAACAACAAACATGTATATGTCTATGCCTATGCCTATGCCTATGCCTATGCCTATGCCTATGTCTATGTCTATGTACATGTATGTGTATATGTATATGTATATGTATATGTATATGCATATGCATATGTATATGTATATGTATATGTATGTGTATGTGTATGTGTATGTGTATGTGTATGTGTAGATGTAGATGTAGATGTAGATGTAGATGTATATGTAGATGTAGATGTAGATGTATATGTAGATGTATATGTATATGTAGATGTAGATGTATATGTATATGTATATGTATATATAGATATGTATGTGTGCATGTATGTATGAATATATATATATATATATATATAATATACATATATATACATATGTAGATATAACATGCATCACTTCGAGGGGGGAAAGGAGAGGAGGGTTTTAGGGTCTAGGTCACGTAGGTAGGGTTTCCGGTATACGGCCAGGTTTCGGGTTTTAGGG
>BGNK01005391.1:9212-22736 GCA_003297005.1 Symbiodinium sp. clade A Y106
CTCTGACGAATGCGTTGAAAAGGAAGGTCATGGTCAGCGGCTATCCCTGCAGCATCGCCTGGGCCACACAGCTGCACCTGGTAACCAGCTTCGCGCAAGATGGTGCCAGCAACAACATACGGCTGCCAGTCACCTCTTGAACCACTGTAGACGATGAGGATGCGCCTGGGTGTGGAGGAGGTCGCCATGGAGCTGGACCAAAAAACTCAAGAGTGTACAAGAGAGCCAATCAAACTCCGGCATCAATTGTTGTGACTTTGCCCCCTGACCTCTACCTTTTGAACCATTATAAACTCCAAACTCACCTCCTAATGAGAATGGTAAAACACAGCAACTGTTATAATGATTCATACAGAGACTATAATATGAGCCCTGATAGCAATAATGACTCACCCAGCCTAGCAACAGCAACATTAGCCATGGCAAAATAGCAACAGCAAGACTTCTGACGAATCACAATAGCCGTAACAGTAATCGTCACAAAAACCGCATTCGTAATTGCCTACCTAACAACAGCAGTAACGACGAGAAAGGAGTGGCGATCACAGCAATCCCAAGAAAAAGAAGAAGCACTATGAATAGTACAGCAACAGCACTCACAACAGTAATCGCGAGACAAAAGAAGAAGCAACTACAGTGTTTTTTCTTCATTCAAGGACATATTCTCCCTCTCTCTCTGCCGTTTCAAGAACATATTATGGATAATCATTGCAGTCCCACGACAGACGTACGGTAGTGGTAGTAGTGCTAGCTACAGTAGTACTGTGGCGGAGCAGCAGCAGAGCAGCAGCAGCAGCAGCAGCAGCAGCAGCGGTAGCGGTAGCAGCCATCGTCGGCGCAGTAGCACTAGGGGTACTTGGAGCCCTACGGGAAAACAACTTCCACAAAACGTGATCAGAAGCACCGGAACAGGGCTCTGTAGCTTCTTGAATTCAGGGACAACTGCCCCCAAAACCTGCGCATCCTTTGAGCCTTGCTGCGGCCGCCACGGCATCCAGCTTCTCGCAAGAAGGAGGAAACAGTGACCTGGCCCAGTGATACCCTTCTAGGTTTAGGATTCTACCCTTTCTGTGCTGGCTTGATTGAGCGTGTGGGGTTTTACTCCGTTTGTTTTTGGGGGTCTAGTCTCTATGTTGAAACTGAACGGTAGGAAAAAGGTCGGTCTCTGGAAAACCCTACACTGTTTGGTCTAATGGGGACTTGGCGCTTAGGTTTTGAAATGATTCAAGGGCTTGGGGGTTTCGGTGGCTTGGGGATTCGTAAGCCCTGTAAATCCTAAATGGCGTTCTGGTGTGGAGCTCCTTTAGTATGACTTCTTTATTGGCCCTTCAGGATGTGGCTTGCTGCAAGCAGGGTTTCGGCACTCCAGGTGAGTCATAATGACGGGGCGGAAACAATTAGAACAAAGATTTCGGGTATATTAAAGTATACAGCTATACATTAAGAAGCACTGAGAATAGTATTGAGCAGTTTTCACGCCCCTACAGTGGAGGATGAAAGGAGGGCTACCCCAAGCACATTTTGTGGGGATAGAGTTGGATTTTGGGAGTTCCGGGCGACAAAAATCTTGTCGCTGCAAGTTATACGGCTTTCAGAAACTCAGTGCCTAAGATTTCGATGTTTACACGGTCGCAGGGGTTCGGTTTTGTATGTTTGGCGCTTGAGGCTTAGAGTTCAGGGTCTGAAGGCTGGGATCAAGGTTTAGGGTTTCAGTTTCGGGCCCCTAATCCGTGCCGGGCCCCTGCACANGCAGGGGTTCGGTTTTGTATGTTTGGCGCTTGAGGCTTAGAGTTCAGGGTCTGAAGGCTGGGATCAAGGTTTAGGGTTTCAGTTTCGGGCCCCTAATCCGTGCCGGGCCCCTGCACATATGCGGCAAGCTTCTCTAGCCTCGTACAAAGCAGCTGGGTCCCATCGGCTTGGAGGCTTGGAGTGGCCTTATTACGGACATAGCTTCAGGCACTTATGACAGCAAAGGATAAGCTCAGATACTCTCTGGCTATTGCCTGTGGGTACATATATATATATATACACATATATATATACACACACATTCGCTCGTAAACGACTAAGTAAATACATATACAAACAAATATCCAAACACAAATAGTGCGACCCCCAATCCCTTCCGAGCCTCCAGCTGCAGCTCGCAGTCAAAGCGAGCAGAAAGCGGGCACGAAGGAGAGAGGTGGTCGCCTGCTGCAAGCGAAACTTGAACGGTTCGCAGGCTGCAGGAGTCTACTANTCGCAGTCAAAGCGAGCAGAAAGCGGGCACGAAGGAGAGAGGTGGTCGCCTGCTGCAAGCGAAACTTGAACGGTTCGCAGGCTGCAGGAGTCTACTAGGCGAGAGAGCTTCATGCTTCATGCCAAGATGAGGCGGACCCCAACCATCATGCATAATTGGACATAGTAGCCAGGCATGTGTGAGCGTTTGTAACATGACACGAGCTAGCGGTTAGTGGCACATCATGGTATGAACTTGGTAGCATGGATCATGTGACTTCATGCGCTCAAACAATAGTCATACAATAGTGCAGAAACGGTGAGCATCGGAGCAATGATTGGAATAGAGCCTTGAGACTTTTCATAGTATCAGTTTGTACGGACCATATGGGGGCGTTACTACCCACAAGGTGGCAAACACACCGAGTCTGTGAATGCTACATCGATGTCTGCTCCAGCTTCAGCTACCAATCGCACCATTTCCAAGCAGCCACGCTCTGCTGCCAAGTGCAAAGGGGTAGGATAATGCTCAGGGGCAGAGTTCCTGTCTGCTCCAGCCTGCAGGAACAATTCCATAGCTTCCCAGCTGCCACAAAGCGCTGCCGCAAACAAGTCAGAGCCGTTTGCCTTGGCTCCGGAGTCCACCAAGAATTTCAAGGTGGAAGTAACCATGAATCAAACCAGGGCGCAACGGTCCGTGAGCTGGCCTCTTTAAGCGGGTTTGGGGCTCTATAGGGGTTTAGGGCTTCAGGTTTCAGGGTTTAGGCTTCAAGCTCTACAGTTTGCAGCTTTTTATAGCCTCTGATGATCCTTTTGTTCGAGCTCTTTAGCCTTTAAGCTTTAGGGTTCAGTGCTTCAGAAGGAATTGGAGTTAGGCTTCACAGTTTACGCCATAACACACTCGGGCTCTGTCGCTGGTGCACGGCGGACGCAGTGCAGCCAGCAAAGGTCCTGGTTCGGTCTGTGTGACGAAGTACTAAAGAGGCCTGGCGAACGCCGCATGAGAAGTCACCCTGCGCCCCGGCACAAAAAGGCCTAGGGCCGCCCTGGCCCGAAGAAGAGCCTGCCCCTCAACTCCAATAACCAAACCATCCAAGGGGAAAAAAATCCCAAAATCACTCAAGTCAATACCATGACAAAACAAACATTGGAGTTGTAGTCGTTGCAGGGCTCGCCGCAAAGCACGACGAATAAAAAAAAGTCTCCCAGCCACAGTTGGCGAGGCAGACAAAAATGCTACCGTGGTCGAAGATACCCATCCGCCCTGAGGCCCAACAACCGGATAGTCAATACCACCCAACACATGGAACAGAAAAATCAACTCGAGTCACGAAATGGCATACGCCTGAGTGGCCTTAGCATCCTGTGCAAGCAAGGCTTGGCAAACAGCAACTACAAAATCAAGCGGCAGATCATGAAGGCCTTGGGCCACTATTTCCTTCCATCCAATCGGGACGGTTTCTTCCAGATCACAACGTTTCGACACAGGATTCAGAGTAGTCCTCGTCCACAGGGCCAAACTGTGGTCGCTTGTCACAGGTCTCTGCGATGCCGAGGTAGATGGCGGTCAGTGCTCGTTGTTCGGCCAAAGTAGTGCGCTGGAACTCCAGTGCGGCCAAGTACACAGAAGTAAACTCAGCAGGCAGGCCGATTGTTGTTTGTCAACACGGCCAGCGTGTCTGCATGGTCGTTGTGCACGGCCACCCAATCCTCATACGGGCCGTCTGTGAGGCCCTGATCCAAGTGCGAAGGGACGTGTCGAAGCAAAAATCTGGCTTCGTCTAGTTGCAGCAAGAGACCCGCCAAGATAGACCAAATGTCATCGTCAGCACAATGGTTCCAAGGCATGCCAGTCTGAATCTCGAGCACCATGTCCACCACATGTTGGCAGTCCGACCATACAATGCAAGGGAGTTGTTGCCGGAGTGCTCATCGCGCGGCGGAGATCACCGCCCAAAGCTCGGCCCGAGGCGCCGTCTGTAACAAACCAGGAACATGGCCACAAGCTGCGGGCAGAGCAGATCGAGGCCGCGTGTATAACACCCCATGCAGCTAAAGCCAGACCCAGGCCATCCGGATCCGCGCAGGAGCCGTCCGTAAAGAGGTGTTGCCAACCCGTCCCATGCCCTGAACAGAAGAAAACCCCCGAAGCATCACACAAGTTATGCAGCAGAGAGCGCAACAATGGCATGTGCGGGTTCTCAGGAGGTAAAAGATGGTGAGTAAAGCTGACCGGCAGCATAGGCCATCTGGCACACACCCAAAGATGCTGCTGGCGGATGTCCGAAAAACGAGGGCAGTGTGGCTCACCTGATGCTCAGCATCATCAGGAACCTGACATTGCGCACAGAAGCCTGTCTGGGTCACGTCAAACTTGGCCTGCTGCGGGCCAAAGATGAAGGCGCCGGCCCTGAGAGAAGCTAGTCTGGCAGCATTAACCGGGGTCAGCGAGTCCGCATCCCTATGGAGCAGTGTGGGCTCGATACCTGTTATATCCCGCATTGTGTCCCTATGCCGGTGGGCAAGAGCCACGAAGCGCAGCCATGCATGCTCCAGCCGAGCTCGAAGCAAAGGTCGAGGAGTCACCAAGATGTTGTGGACCAAGCCTTCATGGTCAATCACAAAGGGAGGCTTCTGCACTGACCATCCAATGCGAGACAAAGCCTGAAGCAGTTTGGTGAAGGGACCAGGAAGCGGCCGGCCATCAAAAAACATCATGAAGCTTCGCCACTGACAAAGAAAGCCATTGAGCTTGTTGGCCATGCGGCGAAGGTTACAGACACAAGCCCACAGCTCGTAGAAGCCAGGATCCGCGCACATCGGGCGGGCAATGGAAAGGCGAAGAAGGGAGCTGACACCGCCTGGGCGGATGCGAAGGGCAGCCGTTGTCTGTGCCCGGAGGTGAGTGAGGCGCGTATCCGCCAGGGGGCATCCCGAGATTCCATGAAGCGCGCGAGGCCAGCACTTGCTTGTGAGAGCCCGAAGCTTCAACGGTGCTGGTGCGCGGGAGCGCTTGAGAGCAGCGCAGATGGGGGCGAGAGCATCGCATCGATCAACGAGAGCAGCATTCCGAGTTTTGGGGCCGAAAGCTAAAAAGCCACCGAGTTCCCGGGCATGGTCCAGGACAGCCGGGCCTAAAGCATGCAGAGCGCGGCGGTCGGCAGGTCGGGTGGCGCAGGAAAAGGTAACGTCTTTGGCCTATCGAGCTCCAAGTCGAGCAAATCCATGAAGCACTGGGTGGCATGGTATCCCGACGCAAGGCCTGCGGGCGTAGTGGCCAGATTGACGAGATTGTCCACATAGCTCATGGCACGAACCTGGGGAACAAACGCCTGCATATACGTATGATAAGCAAGGTCGGCCAACAACATCGCCAACGGGCTGAGCGGACAGCCCTCGGGAAAACCGGAGGTGGATTTGATGGGCATGCTAACTTGGCCCCGAATGACAATTCGGCGCTCCGTCTGTTGAAGGAATGAAGTCCACGGATTCAAAACACTCCAAGGTACTCCGGCACGGGCCGCCACCGCCAACAGCGGGAGTCGAGGTAAATTGTTGAAGCACTTTGTTATATCCGTGGATACCCCCAAAAGCGGGCGTCGCCCTGGACGGAGAGTTCGACCTCGGCTTGGATGCCGTACCACAACGATGTAGGCTCACGGCCTGGCACGAAGCCATGCAAGTCTTCTGGGAGCAGGGGACGAAGAAGGCCGAGAATCTGCCGAGAACGCAGGCCCGCCCAGGTCCGATAGACAATAGAGTACAGGCAAATCGGCCGGAAGCCGTGCACATCAGTGCGGCCGTTGCCCTTGCGCAACAGGCACACAGAGCCCGTGACCATCTGTTGTGGCCAGGGCCGAGAGTCTGTTTCGAGTTCCACCAAGAAAGCAAGAAGCTGCTCAACACGAGCCCGCGGCATCTGTAACAGGTCCTGCTTGGTGCAGCCGTCCGGGCCACGAGCAGCTCCAGGCTTGAAACGGCGTACGGCCTGAAGCCATGTGTCACATGTGATATCCGGTAGAGAAAGAGAGTACCTGGGAAGAAAGGCTGCAGCAAAGTCCAAGAATCGCTGCCAATGTGAGGCCGTATGGGTGGCATGTTTTTGCCAGCGCGAGGCCCACAAACTTGTGAATTCATGGTGTAAATCAGATACGGCAGAGAGCACCTGTGTTTGCTCTAGTCGTTCCGGGACACCGGAACGAAGAAGAAGATATGGTGCACACAACATCTTCATCGGAAGCGATCTCCACAGGGGTACCGTCCACAGTCCAGGCGGAGGTCCCGCGAAGGTCGAGGGGAGATTCCAGGTGCAGTTGGCGACGAAGCCAAAATGGCGTAATCGCTCCGGGGCGGGGTCCCGCAGCTCTTGAAAAACTTGGGCCATGGAGGCATCATACTTGCTCTGGAGGATCCTGCTTCGATTCTCAAGGTGCCAACAACTCTCGAGGCGGCGGAAGTTGCAACGAAAGTCCTCAGAGATACAGCCGATAGCATTGGCCTCCGGAACCGCGTGTGTCAGGAAGGCTGGGCTGCCGACGAGGCGGTGCGGCCGGGTTGGCCACCAATTCAAGAAGCCGCCACGAAAACCGCGTGCGGAGCAGATGGAACCCCAGAGGGAGGAACGATACTCCAGAGCAGAAGTTGCGTGGCTGCCGGCTTTGAGAGCATGTTTGAGTGACTGGAGTCGCCGTGGTTGCTGAGACTTCCATGCAAAGGCCATCGTGCTGTCGCTGCTCTTCACCGGGCCTACTGGACCGAGGGACCTGACAGGCACGGCGTCCGGTTTGAGGCATGAGTCGCTTGGCTCGGCCAAAACAAGCAGTAGGCAGGTGGTTCCCGTACATATCGGGGACAAAGCCGCGGAGGCTGCGCTCCACTGCGTGCGAAAAACCAGCGAACCACTGGGTTGAGGTCGGAGCATCAACGGCAGTATGGTCCCCCATTCGGTGCCAAGCAACGACGTCCACACTTTTCCATTGAATCTCCGAAGGCAAAGGCCAGGCATGCACCAACGCCGTCGAGCGAGGGAGCGAAAACCCAGCATTAGTGTAGAATGTTCCTGGAAGACATCAACAACAGACGCATGGACTAGGCAGGCAGCTGCCTCGGAAGCCAAATGTAGTCATGGCCGGGAGCCGCCTTGCAGGTTGGCTTGGGCAGAGTGCCCCAACGTTGTTCGGCCAGACACTGGAGCTCAATCCAGCCGTGGCGACGCCACACTGCACACTGATCCAAGTTCTCAAAGGCGTGGTTGAAGTCGCCAACCTGACGGATTAGAAACACGAATGTTGAAGGTCGCGGCAGGGTCAGCAGGACCGGGGTGAGCCGATTCGCCGACTCGAGTGGCCGTAGGGCGAGAGGTAAAGATTGTCAGAGCACGCCTGGCGAACCCGATCACAGGACGATACGCTGAAAGAAGGCAGAAGGCTGCTGGCAGCAGCGGCAAGCGGGCCAAAAGCCGCAAAACGAAGCACAAGACCTCTCAGGCAAGAATGGAAAGTCGGCCCGCCCCGGCATGGAGTGGAGGCCGGAGCGCCCTGGTCAACTTGTGCGGGGTTTCTCGTCGGAAAAGAGAGCTTGGATCTGTTCCATCTGTCCAGCCAGTTGCGCGGACATTTGTGTTGAGATCTCAGTTTGCAGGCCCAGCACGGCACTGTGCACGGAAGCCTGGAGCTCGGTCTTGACCTTTGCGAGTTCACGGTGTTGCTCGGTGACGGTGCCCGCAAGTCCCTCAAGCTGCTTTGCTTGGTCCGCGACCGTGGTCCCAAAGGTCTGAAAGAGGCCTTCAAACTTAGTGTTCTGGTGCCTCAGCTCGGTGAGGCCAACCTCGAGCTGGTGCAACCGGTGATCATGTTCAAACAACCCCGGCGGAGGCTCAGCGGACTGCAGTGCTTCAATTTCCTTGCGGACAACATCCTGAAGGCTCTGCTTGAGATCACTCTGGATTTGTGACAACTTAGTGACAGCCGCAGAGGATGATGCAGCAACCGAAGGAGGGGCTGCTGAAGAAGGCTTGGCTGCAGACCGTGGGTCCAGCCCACCAGCCCATGGGTCTGCAGTCACATCCGGGTCGTCGTCGAGGAGAATGGCCTTCTTTGTTCGGGCGGAGGCATAAACCTGCTGCACTGATGGGCGATTGGCACCCTACCTCACGAACCTTGGTGGCCAGAACAAAATCAGAGCCCAAAGACAAAGCCGGAGCAGGTGGATCTTCGGCTGCGCCCACAAGCCAAGCAGCACCAGCTGAGTCGCCGCGATCGGGCTGGAGCGGCATAGAAAGCATCATGATCATTGAAGCATCATGAGCAAAATTTTGCTTAAGCCGCGCAAAAATCAACAAAAGTCACGAAGAAACTTGCATCATGAGACCGGAGATCAGGAAGCAGAAACGGTACTTCCAAAAGGCATCGCCATAAGGACGCTTAATTTATAAGGCCGGTTAGCCATATAAAGCCGGTTGGCCCCTCCTGGTTGCAGTTCCAATTCCATTGCTTGAGCAGTTGGACAAGAGTGGGCCTCTGAAGGCCGTGCGGAAGGGGATGCAGGCGGTAGTGCGCTAGCACTCGGATCTCCATGAACTGGTGCTGGGGCCGCAGAGCCTCAAAAACAGCCTGTTCATCAGCCTCTTTGGTCCTGAGCCCGTATTTGTTGCCGATGCGCGCCAGCGCGACGGCCCTCTCCATTCTACGAAGTGCATGTTGAGCCTGAGCGGAGGTCTGTCCCGGAAGCCAGACCAGGTGTTGGACTGCAGAGGCCGGCACACGAACGTAGGCCTGGAAGAAGTCAGCTTCGCTGGCCTGGGTGCGAGAGCCGTTTATTCTGCACCACTGTCGCGACCAAATGTCCAAGAAGAGCTGCTCCACGACTTCATCAACTGCAGCATGGAAGGCAGGGCAGGTTTGATTGCAGGCGGGATTGCGGTGCCGGAAGCTGCTGAAGCAACAAGCGGAAAGGCGCCTCAACCGACCGCTCCCAGAAGAGGGCGGTTTCGTCTTTGTAAGGGCACAGCCGGCAAACAATAGTGTCCAAGTGATCAACCTCCGAAATGTTGGCCGAAGCAAGCTGGACGTTGTCGTCGCCCAATTGGACCAATGTCCCAGTGACTAGCACAGCCTCCTGTGTCGGAGTGAAGACGGCCGGGTACCTTACAGGGAGTCGAGCCGCGCCAGCCCGCTCCTCTGGAACTTCGGCTGTTGTAACTAAGGCCAAGGGGTCCGCACTAAGGTTGCGAGCGTGTGCAACGAAGGGCAGGGCTTGGGCAACAGTGCAAAAGCAAATGCCTGTGGCCTGTGCTTTGACCTCTTCAAAAGACAGCTGACACAAAGGCGCACCAGAGGTTGCCACAAAGCTGCCCGGGGACAGTCGCAGCTGCGCCGGATCAATGTGGAGAGGCGCCTGAGTGGGTCGCTTGATCACCTTGCTCTTCTTGGCCTTAGCCCTTGGCACCTCTGTCCCGAACTTGGTTTGGGCTCGCTGCTCCACGTGTGCTTGAAGCTCGTCCGAATGCACCCACTTGAACATGCTTTGCGGCCTCGAGGCGCAAACTTTCAATGCCTGCCAGGGGTTCCTTTGCTGCAATGCATGGCCGATTGGACCGGCACCAACTTTGGTGACAGCTGCCTGAACACGGCCGGCTGCTTCTTCTGCTGGAACACCTTTGGTGACAAGGAGCGCTTGCACTTTGTCCTGTTCGGGGGAAAGTCCACCGAGGCCACAAAGGCCAGAGAGGTGCGGAGGGAACTTGATCAGAAAGTCAACCGCCCAGGGCAGCACCGTGGGGTCGGGGCGAACCAAGACCAATGCCGCAGCATGTGCCAGCACATATGCCAGCTGCAACCTTTAAGGCGTCAAGAGGACAAGTCAGTGGATCCTGGCAGGTCGGAGCGCCCGGGGCTATGCAGTCCAAAGGCAAAGTCGCCACAGAGTTGCAGTCCGCATCGGCTAGGGCAGCAGGGCCCGGCAGGGCCGGGCAAGCTTCCAAAATCCAAAGCAGCGGCTTTTCTTTGTAAACGCAACTGATATACCGGACCATGTGGCGCAAAAGAAAGCTTTGCTGACCTGGGCAGGACCCGGCCGTTGAGCAACACCTGAACCTTGAAGCCTGGTGGCTGGAGGGCCGCCTCAGCACTGATTAGCTGCTGGACCGGCACTGGGCCTGGGGTGGATTCGATGCGCAGCCCATTGTCATCGCGAAGAGAGAGGAGGCCTCCCTGCAGCATGGAGGGCCACAGCCACTGATCCTGACGTTGTTGAAGGAGCAAGTTTTTAAAGCGGCTGAGCTCAGCAACGGGGTCAACCAATAAAAGACCAAAACAAGGAGCCACTGTTTGGGCCACGGTGGCACAAACGGCTTGCAGAGGGGCCGTGAGCTGACCCACTAAGCGCAACGCTTCACGTGGCTGCACTGGATAGTGGAGGCTGAGAGGCAAAGAATTAAGAAGCCCAGCTTGTTGGGGGTGCAGAAAACGCGTGCCAGGCTGTGCTTGGGATGGTACGCCAAACCCTTTTAGCCCCTGAGCCCTGAGACCCTCGACACTCAAAGGCTTGCCTCTGCATCCACATGGACATGGCTGGAAGCGGCCAGAATGCGTGGCTCCGGCCCGAAGGCAGGATCAGCGAAGGCCTGCTGTTCCTTGGGATCCCACAACAAATCCGCTTCTTCCATGGTGGGCCACACTGGCCACTCGGGGATAATATCTTGCACCGCAAGCGGGGGCGACTGAACAGGCCAGCGATGAAGCTGAAGCGTGGGCAGTCCTGCAGGAAGCAAGATCGCCCACCAACGGACACGTGAAGAGGCCCATTGGTCGGCCAAGTCCAGCTCTATCTGGTGCAGCTGCATCTCCGCCCTGTCTGCAAAATCTTTGAGCATTTGCTGTAGCTGTGGCAGTCGTGCAAGGTCGGCGGAGCCTTCAAGGATCAAGCAGCTGGCTTGTGAATGCCAGGCAAACTGCAGCACCTGACCTAGGAGAACCAGCCTAGGGTCACCAGGGCGACGTCCTAAACCAAAGTTAGGGGGACCTCGGGTGGGAAGGCCGGCACAAAGCATACTTCTGACACCAGGCGAGGTCAGGTGCAACCGGATGCGTGTTGCACGGTCCATCAGGTCACCTTCAATCACGGTGGGAAAGTTTACCCCCTGTACGGTGCACGCAAGCTTGTTGCGATCAGAGACTGCGAGGCTGTTGCCCCCGACTTGTTGAAGGCCTCAAGTGATGCCTCCAATCCCTGCACAAATCTCCTTAGCAGAGCGGTATGACTCGGCAGTAAGCAATGAGAACGGTCTTGGTTCCTTCCAGCAGGCGCAAATGATGCATGTCCCCAATAAAGCCCTGATATTGCACCCCGTACAAAGTGTAGACCCGATCGGCCTCAAAAGCCCCCTGACAGCGGCATTGCTCCCGTTGCCAAACGGCAATCATATGTGCTCCATGTAGATCGCATGACTGAACATGAATCACAGCGTCGAAACAAGTGCCGGCTGAAAGACCCGACAGAGCAGGATCACCCACCATTGCAGAACGGCACCCTCGAGGTTTGGTTGTTATCAGCTCCACTACTGGAAAGCCTCGAGCCCAGAGCTCACAGTTTACGCTATAACACTCGGACAAACCAGACGAAGTCTCTCAGTGTGATTGCGCACTACAGGATAGTGATCAGGCTTCAGGGCTCGATCGCAGAGCAAAGAATAAGCCCACTGAAGCCCCAACAGCTGATGGCAAATGGATGTTATGATATCACCATAACAAACCTTGTGCTAAGACTGCATAAGGCATAGGACACTGTATGCCCTAGTCTTTGGTGACCATGCATCTTGCAAGGCTTGGCACAATGGTTTTGGTCTGAGCGAGCGGGGAACCCGCTCCGGAAGCCGCGGAAATGCTCTGGAACCCGCTCCGGAAACCCGCTCCGGAACCTGCTCCAGAACCCGCTCCAGAACCTGCTCCGGAACCCCACCCACTCCAGAATGCAGAGCCTGCTGTAGAAAAGCTTCGAAGCTGACTTGAAGGTCCTTCGTACGAGCAGCCAGCAGGGCGTCCTGAAGACCTTGACGCGGCTAAGAACTTTCTCTTCGTCCACACAGGGTGGCGCGCAGTACCCGAACGCGGGGTTCTGCACGAACATGAGCACATGGTTCGGAGCAACGGCTCCTGTGTGGGCTGGTTCCACAACTCTGAATGCACAGCATGCGGTGCAAGAGGTTATGACTATGACTAAGTCATGCAGCGCAAGGAAGTGTCACTTGGTATGTGCAAGCTGTAGTCGCTAAGAGATTGTTGTGGTCAACGCAAAATGAAAAGGAGCCTCCCATTGAAAAGCATGCAAAGACTATGAGACGATACCTAAGTCGACCGCAGAGCGGCGCCTAAGCATCCTCACCCGCATTGCAGGGGCAACATTGCCGCGTGAATTTAGCAAATCTTCTCCAAGCTTCGGGTGCTTCCTCATGACACAAAGTGCAAGTCACACCTTGCTGCATATCAGTTGGTACAACCAAGACATGCAGAGCTTGCGCCTGAGCCTTTTCATTGTGTTTGTGCGAACGAGCTCCTGTCTGTGGGCCAGCTTCACGCTTGCACGTGCTTCCCTTTGGCCCCGCTCCTCGCCGCAGTCTTGAAGACCGCCACATTTCTCCTTTAGGAATCTTGACAAATTCNGGCCAGCTTCACGCTTGCACGTGCTTCCCTTTGGCCCCGCTCCTCGCCGCAGTCTTGAAGACCGCCACATTTCTCCTTTAGGAATCTTGACAAATTCCCCAGCGCTGTGCGCTTCGCAAGCAGTTCAGTACAGCAAAGATCGGTGCCTTCGTTGAAGGGCCCCAACACGTGTTTGTGCAGCGATGGGGCTGTCCTGCTATGTAAAAGGCGTTTTTCAATGCGAACTCGGTGTCTCAAATCCCGCACTTCCTCTAGTACCAATTTTCCTTCATCACTTCACTGAACCGCATGTGCATGTGCTCTGTGCGAAGCGCACTGCCGCATGCTCCTAGGAGCTGGCACTTCAAAAACCGCCTGCTTCCACCGCAGACGTCGCCTTGGAAGTGGCGTCCAAATNAGCGCACTGCCGCATGCTCCTAGGAGCTGGCACTTCAAAAACCGCCTGCTTCCACCGCAGACGTCGCCTTGGAAGTGGCGTCCAAATAGGTCTGGGCAGAGAACTGAAGTTAGGGATACGCCTCCGCTTGTGAGAAGTATTGTTCAGTTGCGAATCTAGCGCTGCTTGAGTGAGCAACTTGTGCATCGAAACCGGTTGCAGAAAACAGGCTCGAAAGGGTATACCATCAGCCTTACCTAAGCCAAGAAA
>BGNK01005391.1:24275-38268 GCA_003297005.1 Symbiodinium sp. clade A Y106
TTAGGGTACAACTTGACTTTCCCATGCCTCACAGTGCCAAAAAAATGCGTAACAGTCTCGGGTGAGGACTGACAGAAGGGGCAAAGACTTGATTTGCATTTAACTTTATATATGGGCAAGTACTAGTCTTTCACGTGACTGGACTGCACCCACCACTGAGAAGCACTCTCAAGTGAGTGATCTCAAAGGCCGTGAGCACAAGTTTGAAACTCACCTTAAGTTTACCCTTGCGTGAGGTGTTGAGTGCTTCTTCAGAGCCCCGCAACAGCCTGGTGGTGGCCTCAAAGTCAAGAGAAGCAGTGGTCCACAAACCTTGCATATCTTTACAACTTTACGATTAAGCCAGGACTTTTCTTGCAAAACCATGTCACGAAGTGCCTGACGGATCACATGTTTCCACTGACCTACTGGTCCCTCAAGGAGGTCCAGGCACGAACCATCTTGGCAAGTGAACTTCCAGGGATGTTGCCGCTGCCAGCCCAGCTGATGGACATCTTTCCATAGGAGTGCGACAGGGCCAGAACCTTTGCCCTGACTGTTCCTGACCTGCAACCAAGCTGCCTCAAGAGGTTCTCTGAGGTCACGCCGGCGCGCGGCTAAGGCCCCGCATCATCTGCAGCACAGTGCCACCTACTGCGACGCCAGACGCATCCGCGATCAGCTCACGTGGACACGGTCCATCTGCTGCAGAGGCCTCGTCAAAAGACGCAAAACAGATGTGGTTCTTCATCATCTGTCTGCTCACCTTGAAGGCCTTACNTGGACACGGTCCATCTGCTGCAGAGGCCTCGTCAAAAGACGCAAAACAGATGTGGTTCTTCATCATCTGTCTGCTCACCTTGAAGGCCTTACACCTGGCAGTGGCGGCTGATCCCAACCACGCCCAACCCGCTTTTGGGGGGAGCTCCGCCCCAGGCATTTTGACACTGCCCCAACACTTTGGCCGCCTGTCCGTATTCGGCTGGTAGGTATCCACGTAACCAATTAGCGCAGCCCAAAAACTGCTGGGTGTGGAGTTTCTCTTTGAGAGGTGGAAAGTCAACCACCGCTTGGCACCTTTCCTCATCATGCGAACTGCCGTTCCGCCCGATGTTGTGACCAAGAAAAGTTTTCCTTCGATGACGCACACCTCGGCATGATTAATGCTGAAGGAGAAGCCGAAGAGCATGAAATATCTCGGGTACCACGCTGGCCACACGTCACGAAAACAAATGAAACATCTCGAGCACCACGCTGGCCACACGAAACAACATGAATTACGTCGCAGACCACGCTGGCAACACGAAGCCACATGAAACATCTCGAAAACTACGCAGGCCACTCGACACAACATGCAACATCTCGTGTTCCACACTGGCCACACGAAACCACATCCACGCTGGCCACACGGAGCCACATGAAGCATGTCGACTGCCACATTGGCCACACGAAACCACATGAAACATCTCGAGTACCACACTGGCCACACGAAACCACATGAAACATCTCGTGTACCACGCTGGCCACACGAAACCACATGAAGCATCTCGAGTACCACGCTGGCCACACGAAACCACATGAACATCTCGGGGACCACACTGATCACACGAAGCCACATCCACATACATCCACGCTGGCCACTCGGAACCACATGAAGCATGTCGACTACCACGTTGGTCACACGAACCAAATGAAACATCTCGAGTACCACGCAAGCTACACGAAACCACATGAAGCATCTCGAGTACGACGCTGGCCACANAACCACGTCCACACTGGCCACATGAAACATCTCGACTACCACACTGGCCACACGAAGCCACATCAAACATCTCGATTTCCACGCTGGCCACACGAAACCACATGAAACAACTCGAGTACTACCCTGGCCACAGGAAACCACTTGAAACATCTCGAATTTCAAGCTGGCCACACGAAACCACATGAAACATCTCGAGTACCACACTGGCCACACGAAACCACATGAAACATCTCGTGTAANAACTTGAGTATACTACACTGGCCACACGACACCACGTGCCATATGACACATCTGGAGTACCACGCTGGCCATTCATGTGGTTTCGTGTGGCCAGCGTGGTAATCGAGATAATTAAAGTCGTTTCGTAGGGCCAGCGTGGTAGTCGGCATATTTCATGTCTCCGTGTGCCCTATGTGGTGCTCGAGATGTTTCATGCGGTTTCGCGCGGACAGCATGTACTCGCGTTGTTTCAGTTGGTTTCGTGGCCACAGGAAAGCACATGAAACATCTCGAACACCACGCTGGCCACACTAAACCACATGAATTATGTCGACGACCATGCTGGCTGCACGAAAAACATCTCNTGGCCACAGGAAAGCACATGAAACATCTCGAACACCACGCTGGCCACACTAAACCACATGAATTATGTCGACGACCATGCTGGCTGCACGAAAAACATCTCGAACACCACGCTGGCCACGCGGAACCACATGAAACATGTCGACTACCACACTGGCCGCACGAAACCACATGAAACACCTCGAGCACCACGCTGGCCACACGAAACCACATGAAACATCTCGCGTACCACACTGGCCACACGAAACCACGTGAAACATCTCGAGTACCTTGCTGGCCACACGAAACCATACGAAACATCTCGAGTACCACAAAAGCCACTCGAAAACATATGAAACATCTCGATTACCACGTTGGCCACACGAATCCACATGTAACATCTCGAGTACCACGCTGGCGCCACGAAACCACATGAAACATGTCGAACACAANCATGAATTATGTCGACGACCATGCTGGCTGCACGAAAAACATCTCGAACACCACGCTGGCCACACGGAACCACATGAAACATGTCGACTACCACACTGGCCACACGAAACCACATGAAAACTGTAACATCTCGAGTACCACGCTGGCACCACGAAAACACATGAAACATGTCGAACACAACCCTGGGCTCTGGCCAAAGGAAAGGGCATGAAACATATGGAGTACCACGCTGGCCACACGAAAGCACATGAAACATCTCGAGCACCACGCCGGCCTCACAAAACCACATCATACATCTGGAGCGCTACGCTGGCCACATGAAACCACGTGAAACATCTCGAGTGCCACTCTGGCCACACCGACACTACGTGCCATATGACACATCTGGAGTACCACGCTGGCCACACGAAACCGCGTGAAAAAGCTGGCCACACGAAACCACATAACATTTCAAGTGCCACTCTGCCACACGACAAACGTAGCCCAGAAAGAGGACCAAGACTTGGCAGTACGATTTGTTACGGCTAAACGTGGGCCAGAAAGAGCCAGCGAGACTCGGCAGTACGATTTGTCACGGCCAAGAGTTGGCCAGAGAGAGCCACCGAGACTCGGCAGTACGATTTGTTGCGGCCAAACGTGGGCCAGAAAGAGCCACCGAGACTCGGGAGTACGATTTGTTACGGCCAAGAATTGGTCAGAAAGAGCCACCAAGACTTGGCAGTACGATTTGTTACGGCAAAGAGTTGGCCAGAAAGAGCCACCGTACAATTTGTTACGGCCAAGACTTGGCAAGAAAGAGCCACCAAGACTCGGCAGTACGATTTGTTGCGGCCAAACGTGGGCCAGAAAGAGCCACCAAGACTCGGATTTGTTGCGGCCAAGAGTTGGCCAGAAAGAGCCACCGAGACTCGGCAGTGCTGTTTGTTACGGCCAAGAGTTTGGCCAGAAAGAGCCACCAAGACTCGGCAGTACGATTTATTATGGCCAAACGTGTGCCAGGCCAAGAGTTGGCCAGAAAGAGCCACCAAGACTCGGCAGTACGATTTGTTGCGGCCAAGAGTTGGCCAGAAAGAGCCACCAAGACTCGGCAGTACGATTTGTTACGGCCAAGAGTTGGCCAGAAAGAGCCACCGAGACTCGGCAGTACAATTTGTTATGGCCAAACGTGGGCCAGAAAGAGCCACCAAGATTCGGCAGTACGATTTGTTACGGCCAAGAGTTGTCCAGAAAGAGCCACCAAGATTCGGCAGTACGATTTGTTACGGCCAAGAGTTGGCCAGAAAAAGCCACCGAGACTCGGCAGTACGATTTTTTACGGCCAAACGTGGGCCAGAAAGAGCCACCAAGACTCAGCAGTACGATTTGTTACGGCCAAGAGTTGGCCAGAAAGAGGCACGTGGGCCAGAAAGAGCCAGCAAGACTCGGCAGTACGATTTGTTACGGNGATTTGTTACGGCCAAGAGTTGGCCAGAAAGAGGCACGTGGGCCAGAAAGAGCCAGCAAGACTCGGCAGTACGATTTGTTACGGCCAAGAATTGGCCAGAAAAAGCTACCGAGACTCGGAAGTACGATTTGTTACGGCCAAGAGTTGGCCAAACAAAGCAGGAGTACGATTTGTTACGGCCAAGAGTTGGCCAGAAAGAGTCACCGAGACTCGGCAATACGATTTGTTACGGCCAAGATTTGGCCAAACAAAGCAGGAGTACGATTTGTTACGGCCAAACGTGGGCCAGAAAGAGCCGCCAAGAATCGGCAGTACGATTTGTTACGGCCAAACGTGGGCCAGAAAGAGTCACCAAGACTCGGCAATACGATTTGTTGCGGCCAAGAGTTGGCCCCACCAAGACTCGGAAATACTGGGCCAGAAAGAGCCACCAAGACTCGACAATACGATTTGTTACGACCAAACGTGGGCCAGAAAAAGCCACCAAGACTCGGCAGTACGATTTGTCACTGCCAAGAGTTGGCCAGAAAGAGGCACGTGGGCCAGAAAGAGCCAGCAAGACTCGGCAGTACGATTTGTTACGGCCAAGAATTGGCCAGAAAAAGCTACCGAGACTCGGTAGTACGATTTNAGAGTTGGCCAGAAAGAGGCACGTGGGCCAGAAAGAGCCAGCAAGACTCGGCAGTACGATTTGTTACGGCCAAGAATTGGCCAGAAAAAGCTACCGAGACTCGGTAGTACGATTTGTTATGGCCAAGAGTTGGCCAGAAAGAGCCACCAAGACTCTGCAGTAAGAGTTGATACGGCCAAGAGTTGGCCAGAAAGAGCCACCAAGAGTCGGCAGTACGATTTATTACAGCCAAGAGTTGGCCAGAAAGAGCCACCGAGACTCGGCAGTACGATTTGTTACGGCCAAACGTGGACCAGAAAGAGCCACCAAGACTCGGCAGTACGATTTGTTACGGCCAAGAGTTGGCCAGAAAGAGCCACCAAGACTCGGCAGTACGATTTGCTACGACCAAGAGTTGGCCAGAAAGAGCCACCAAGACTCGGCAGTACGATTTGTTACGGCCAAGAGTTGGCCAGAAAAAGCCACCGAGACTCGGCAGTACGATTTTTTACGGCCAAATGTGGGCCAGAAAGAGCCACCAAGACTCAGCAGTACGATTTGTTACGGCCAAGAGTTGGCCAGAAAGAGGCACGTGGGCCAGAAAGAGCCAGCAAGACTCGGCAGTACGATTTGTTACGGNAGAGTTGGCCAGAAAGAGGCACGTGGGCCAGAAAGAGCCAGCAAGACTCGGCAGTACGATTTGTTACGGCCAAGAATTGGCCAGAAAAAGCTACCGAGACTCGGTAGTACGATTTGTTACGGCCAAAGGTGGGCCAGAAAGAGCCACCAAGACTCGGCAGTACGATTTGTTACGGCCAAGAGTTGGCCAGAAAGAGCCACCAAGACTCGGCAGTACGATTTGCTACGGCCAAACGTGGGCCAGAAAGAGCCACCAAGTCTCGACAGTACGATTTGTTACGGCCAAGAATTGACCGGAAAAAGCTTGTTACGGCCAAACGTGGGCCAGAAAGAACCATCAAGATTATTATGGCCAAGACTTGGCCAGAAAAAGCCTTCAATACTCGGCAGTACGATTTGTTACGGCCAAACATGGGCCAGAAAGAGCTAACAAGATTCGGCAGTACGTTTTTTTACGGCCAAGAGTTGGTCAGAAAGAGCCACCAAGATTCGGCAGTACGATTCGTTACGGCCAAGAGCTGACCAGAGAAAGCCACCGAGATTCGGTAATACGATTTGTTACCGCCAAACGTGGGCCAGAAAGAGCCACCAAAATTCGGTAATACGATTTGTTACGGCCAAACGTGGGCCAGAAAGAGTCGCCCAGACTCGGCAGTACGGTTTGTTGCGGCCAAGAGTTGGCCAGAAAGAAGGTTCTAGTAGAGTACGATCTATAATTGTGCGCCTGTAGGTAAAAGAGATTCCTGTGTGCTTGTGTTCCTGTATGCCTAGCGAGGGGATATATATCCGGTAGCGGAGCTCTCGTTAAAACGGGAAGTTTCGTATTGGTGGGGGGTACCCGTTAGTACGCTCCATATTAGTGGCGGCAACCTAATCCCTGGAAGTAACTGGTTCGCCTATAAAGACGCGTTAAGCTTGGGGCAATGATACCAACATTTCTATATATCGTCTCAACGTCTACCTGAAGAGGCAGAAAACCTCAGCGAATCTCCTCCTTTGGCCTTTTTTTTTTTAGTAAATTTGCATTAGAGAAGTCCGCAAGCCGCGCAATTCCAAAATTTGATCCAAAGCTCATTATGAGCTAGCTTTTCAAGTCAAAAGACGTATACCTCGCAGGCTTCTACAACATAATCAACCTCAAAAACCCGAAACCTTAAGATTTTCCAGATCTACACTCAAATAAAACCAACCTCGACAATCCATAGTACTCAAGAATATCCTTCCCATAAATTTTTTTTTTTTTATGGATCTTACGAGTAATTATCGAAGACCGGAGAAATATCGATGCTACAACGTGGTATTTCGTAAGTGTCTTCGAAATATAACTATATGAAATGGAAAAATTGCAATAACATAAGACCTATAAGAACATATTTTATCAGAAACAAAAGAATTGTTCAAAAGAAGCCTTCCTTAATATTCTCTATATATCATGTTATGATTTCAAATTCATGACCACAATGCACTACAAAATAGAACGATCAGGCACACGATTGTACTTATAGTACAAAACTGAAGTGAAATCTCTTAAGTCTATATATTTCTTGTAAAGTAGCTCAGCTTGAGGAAAATGTCTACAGCCGTAGCCTCGTCTATATCCCTAGCGCACATCCACCAAGCGTCGCACCCTTAAAGCCTGTGAACATTGCAATCATACAGCTGTGTATGGGTTCGCCAAGGCTTCAAGCGGCCGGCGGAGAGAGATGAAGATTTGGCATACTCGGACAAGTTCCAGACCTATGTGGGGGGCTCGGGAGCTGTTCGCCTAGCCTAAGACATGGACGGCAGAAGCACGCGACTTTTCTAGGCCTCCTCAGACTCCTCAGATGAGGTTCGCGCACATAGCTACATCACGTTGCTTGCCGCATTTCGGGCTTACGGCGTCGCTGCCCCAGCTGGCAATACCGGACCCTTCAGAAGCTGCGACAAACGAGAGAGCGCTGATTTGAAGTCTACTTGACGTTTTCTTTCGGACCTCCGGCGCATGGGGCATCGAGGCCTCAACGCGACCGTTCCGGACAGGATCGGTAAGCTTGCATGCAGAGGACAGCACTCAAGACAAAGACATCGGTTTCCCAAGTAATCCGACATAGACATCTCCTGTGACAAGAGGGCTTTCGTGAAGGGCTCGGGTGAGTTGGCGGCTGCAGGAGTTTGAGAGCTCAGGGCTCAGGATCTTCGACTCAAGCTCGAGGCCTGGGCCGCGGAGTCTTGCTATGTCCGACGCGCGGACGTCGGGCATCTGCTGCAGGAAATCCACACTACTTCTCAAGAATCTACCAAGACGGGAAAAGCTAGGCTGGACCCTTGCATCCTACAGTCTCAGTGCAGCTAAGATCTTTAGCTTGGTTTCGGGTGGCAGTTGAGGGTCTTGGTAGTCCTAATTGAGCACATCTCGGCCCGGGCATTCGTAGGACCTAAATAAACGGAGCATGGGCCTTTACCTTTCCGAGTCGCGCCGCTGGGAATCGATGCGAACGGCAGATCCTCCTCCTCGCCCCGCTTCCAGCCGGGTCGAAGGCGCTTCCAAAGGCCGGCACAAGGCTCCCAGCAGGCAGCGGGGAAGCCGATCAGGTTCTGCTCCGGACCGACCATACAGGAGGGCGGAGAACGGGGTAAAACTGCAACTCCTACACCAAAGATCTAACGATTCTGCAAGCTAGCTCCTGCAGATTCTGCAGCCCGTCCCAATTCGATACGGCCAAGTCCGCAGAGCCTTGTAGTCATCTCGATGTCCGGCAGAAAATTTGCATGGTGTCTTCGCTTCGGGTCGTGCAAGTCTCATCATCCCAATCGCGATGCCCACTGGCCCTGTGTCAGGGCTTACAAGGCCTGCCGGCCTGCTTAGGCTTTAGTGGGGTTAGAAAGTACTGGCCAAGCTATCGGTCAGCACTCCGCAGTGCGCCGCAGAGTCGCACAAAGGACGTGACGTGCACCAAGCTGGGGTCGACCCTCCCCAAAAGGCCGAGAGATGAGAAGAGCACGTACTGCCAAGCCGCAGAGCAGTGGAGAAAGGCTCGAAGTGAGGAGCTAGCAAGCTGCAGAGCCACTTCGGAAATGCAGCCGAGAAAGACAACCTCAGCTTGGGCTTTCGGCTTTTGAACCTGAGGCTTGGGGCCTGAAAGGTTCAGGACTGCTGGCCCAAAACTTCATGAATCCAATGTTGATCAAGGATTGTCGACCCCTCTGCACCACGATTTACGCAGATTCCCAGGAGGCGAGGGTAGGAGCGAGCTGTCACCGTTGTACCGAAGACAGGAGAGCTAGTCCTTTGCCACTTTTCATGTTGGGACAGGGGCCTGAGCCACGGGCCGGAGGCCACTCACACCATGCGCATGATGTGCAGAATGCCAGTGGAAAAATACCGGCAGGGTTCGTGGCAGAACACCGGTTTTAGTCTTCGAAGGGTTTGGAGCACAATTCCGTTTTGTCTTGGACACAAACTCATGACCTGCCGGGTCAACCGACGGGCCCAGACATCAGGTTTTCGAAGCCTTGGACATCTGCGTAGATCGGAAATTTGAAGCTGCCCAGTTGTCAGGCACCTCATTCAGTACCATTTGTGCTCGAGCGGCAAACCAAAACCATCCTGGGCTATAGCGAACATCACCATGTTGGAGACGCGCAGTGGCCAAAATGGCACGTCGTTTGCTTCAGCCAAGCACACGGCCCTCCCTGCATCCCTTCCGCTTGCTTCAATAAGGATTCTGCTGTGCCATGTCCTGGGAAGGCAAAGCAGAACCTCGCGCCGGCAGGCAAGCTGCTTCGTGAAGGCATAGACTAACTTATCCCTGCGGGGGAGAACGATGGAGAACGTGGATGGAGGACGCGTCTTCCTACAACTGCCGGTTTCCGTCTCCAGCAGAGTTTAGCAGGGGTGCGCGAGTCCCGCAACGAACACGGAAGCTGCAGAATGCGCGTCCAAACGCGAAACGCGGGATCCTACAATTAGAACCTGCGCCTCTGCGGGGAGTGGAAACTGTAGACACCAATGCTTTGCACTTGCACGACACATGTGGCTTACATGGCCGTCGTGCTTGGGACCTACAGTATGTAGTCAATCCTTCGCACGAGTCAACGAGCTCCCGGCAAGGTCTCATGAAGCAATCCATTCAGTTGGCAGTGCTGAAGGAAACTCGCACGGGCAAAGACGTTGCGACTCAGGCGGAATGGGCTCCTTCTTGGCATTGCAGTGATATTGCAGGGTCGGCAGTTGCCATGCACTCTCGGGAAGAAAACGGAGGCAACAATTCCTAATTTTAGTTTGCACTTGAGTTTTTGATCGCAAGCCCTGAACTCACCTGTACTCGCAACATGGCATCAGGTTTCTGCCACGCTTCTCACCCTTGGCAGACGTGCCAAGCTACATGGCCAAATAGCTCACCGTGTACTTGAAACTTTTTCCAAAATCGCCTCTTCGATCACTAACTTCTCTTCAATCTGACGTCCGTGCTACACGTCAAAATTCAGCAGTAGCTTGGCACACCGATGCGTCCCAATTGGCTCCTGTGTTTCGGCGATGCTAATTAGGCTGTTTGGCGGAACGTCTCGTGCCTGACGGTAACTGGCTGTTTGTAGCTGGACTCTTTTTGAGGGTGGAGGTTTTGGGGGTACCCAGGGGTGTCTGTCGGTATGCTGCCACTGGCTGCCACAACTTCAACTCTCCGCTTGCCCATGCTTCGAAAGCACGAAAGCTTGGAAGAATCTAGACATCAGGCTTTGCTTTGGAACTACGAGACTTAGTGTCGCTGGCTGAATTCATTTTTCAGACGACTTCGTGGCATGGCCGGTTTCGCTGTGCCATCTGCTGCCGCCTATGTATGAGCTCGGCAAAACAAAAGAACTTATGCTTTGAAAAAGAACTGACCCTACAGCCCTTGCCAAACTCAATCACGGATAAGAAAGACGGCACTGGCAACGTCGACCATGACCAGGTGCAATCGGACCAGCTCCACTCGGACAAGTCGCGGACACGAAAGATTGCGGCAAAAGCAGAGGCTTCAATTGGGTTTAGGGTTTAGGGAAAGTGTGCCGAATCCCACCATCCGTCTGAGCATCACTGCATGATCGCTCTTGGAGCTGACTCTACCAGTAGGGTTTAATTCCAAATTCGCGTTTTTGCTAAGTGACCATTCTTTGCCCAGAGCTGCGTTGAGCAGAACTCTCTCGTGCTATGTATGCACTATGTTGACAACGACACATGCTGACGACAATGATGATCGCACCGCGGGTTCTGGAGCTTACGCGTTACATCTGAACTTACCAGGTATCCCCAAGGATCTTTGGCGAAAATGACTTTTGCTTTCACGGTGTCTCTCACGGAGATTTCACGAAACGGCTTCATACGGCTATTCAAGCCAGCGGGCTCTGGAAAACAGGATCGCTTCTCTGGGCTCCATCAGCAGTCCGTATGCGGTGGCTGATACTACTCACTCGTCAGCAACACGCGTCATATCCAAGAGTGGAAGAGCCACAGTCCGGATCTTCGGGAGCCCATGAAGGGCTTGAAGGGGCAAGCAAGCCCGTGACCTTCAAACTATGAGTACCTGCCAAAGATGAGGGTCCTTGGTTCGAGTTGCGGAGCTTGAAGACTTGGACATCTGTGAAGGCACGTCGGCCCACTTGTGATGTGCGCAGGTGCTCTCATTCGATGCCGTACGACTCGACCGGCAACCCAAAATCAACGTGGGCTACGCAATGTTGGAGACGCTGGAGACGCGCAGTGGCCAAAATGGCACGTCGTTTGTGTCGGCCAAGCACACGGCCCTCCTCGAATCCCTTCTGGTTGTGGCCCGCAGACGACCTCTGGTTGCTACAAAACTTCTGCTGTGCCGCCATCTCCTTGAAAACGGGACCCCTGGCAGGCAAGCTGCTTCGTGAAGGCGTAGCCGTAGCCTTGCTGCATCTGAGCAGGTCCCGGCACGGGTAGCGCAAACCTTCCAGCAGCCCGCCCATCGCTTTCGACCCAGGGTACTTCCTGCCAAGGCAGGCAACAAGGAAGAACAATCAAAGCTGAATGCAGGCAATGGTCCACGCTGCAATGATGAAGCTGGTATGCCTGTAATGGGTAGAGAGCTGAACAGGCTGTACTACTGCATGACTTGGCGGTGGGGCGGATGTTTCGGCCAGCATCGACCCTGCCATACCTGGTAGGCACCTGCGGTGGACACCTGGCTGTGCTGTGCGATCCGCTTGTAAGGCATGGCACCATGCAGCACCCGGCAAGCTGCCTCCGTGCACCGTGCAAAGACAGGACCGGTGGCAACCGGCAGGGAGGTACTGGAATCATCAGCACACGTCGGAGGCCGTCTCTTGACCATAGCCTGCCCGCAACCCTGGCACACGGCTTCCACTTCCGCCCAACCTCTTCCTTTCGCAGTCGCCCTTCTTCATGAACTCAATCCTCGAACCACACAGGGAGCAGGAAGCTCACGCAGACCGTGACCCTGCAGGGTCACATGGAATGGCCCGACATGGGCTGGCTGGATTTCTCCGACAGAGAGTTGCCCTTACTGCGGGAGCCACCATTGCACGCAGAAACACTTGCAGAGAAGTGCTCGCCATCACTTTGCACGGGTCCGCACTCGACCACGTGGGAGCCTGCACATGAGTTCAGAGTTGATTCACACTGATGACATGTCGATTTCCGGCGCTTCTTGATCGGGCTGCTTTTCTGTATCATCCCAGGTGCGATGCCAGACTGTGCTGGGGCTGCTAGGGTTTAGGCCCGTATTGGGGAGCAGCGCGAGCAACGCCAGAGGAAGGTACTGGGCGGGCTATCTGACACTCAGGGTCAAACGAAGGACGTGGCGTCCACCAAGCCCGTGGACCCTCCCCAAAAGGCCACCCGATGAGGTTGCTCAAAGTGAGGAGCTAGCTGCAGAGCCACCCGCCCGCATCGGCACAAGACTCGTCAAGCACGACTGTCTGGGTTTTAGGATTTAATTCAGAACTTCTATTTAAAGCCTGGGGCATCGAATCGGATGTCGTTCGATTGTTGTCAACCGTTGTGCTTCATGGAAGCCATGGTATCACTCAACTTCTCATGTGCTGACGCTTCAATCTTCAAGCGGAGGACATAAGGTTGCTAAGCCACTTTCTTGAGTACCCTGAATTGTCTTGTCATCTTTCATGGAATGGTTTCGCGGTGCTCCAGATCATCTCGGTACATTTCCCAACAATCGCGTGATCGGTGCTGCTACTAATCGCCGTCTTGTTGGCCCTTGTCATCGCTAGTCTCACCCTCCACATCATAGGCACAACTAATATCTTCAACGCTTGTGCACAGATTCCCTCTCCGATTAAAGGCAAAGGACATGGCCCTGCCGGAATCCCTTCCGATTGATGCGCGCGGATGACCCTCGGCTGCTGCAAAACTGCTTCTGCCGTCCGATCTCCGTGGAAGGTAGAGAACCTCGTAACAGCAGGAAAGTAGTCGGCGGTTCGGGGGTAAGCCTACAAAGGGCAGTCAAGGCCTAAAGCTCCGGTAGCCTCCAAAAAGCGACAGAGGTGGCTTCGTGTCGAAGAGATCCTGATCCTGCACCTCACTGCTCGATGAATGAGCTGTAGCGACTCTAGCGGCCTCGCGAAGCCACGGGCGGCCGAGGATGCGCTGCGAGGCCGGGGAGGTGCAGGGAGGCGAGTGTCAATCAGCGGCACACATCGGAGGTTCCCTCAGTTCCCTCCTGACCATCGTTCGCCCAGAACCCTGGCACACTCCAGCCCCGCCCAAAGTCTTCTAAAGGGCAGTCAGAAAGCGGAAATCATGCAGATGCACAACGAGGATGGGACCTGGAGGGAGGACGAGTCCGCTGTGCCTGGCCATCAAACTCGTGACGGGCCTGCTGCCAAGCCTCGCGTGAGGGGCCTGGTTAATTGGAGGGCCCAGAAGATCAGGGTTTCTGGCTCGGGTTGCTGAGGTTGGCGAATTGCGACCGGAGAAAATCAAAGGACCTGGGCTCTAGCGAGCGTCACCATGCTGGAAAGCCACGGTGGCTAACGTGGCACGTCTTTCGGTTCGGCAAAGGAGACGGCCTTCCCCGAATCCCTTCCGGTGGGTGCCCGCTTAGGATACACTCTAGACTTTAGACCGGACTGCGCGTAGGAGGAGCAAGCACTCTAATCCGTTCCTCTGACATGGGAGTCCCTGGTGGCACTTTAATGGAGAGAGTTCGGTTTTCTTCGGGAAGGAGCAATGGAGGCGCGGGCCGCAGGCCGTGGAATAGCGTTGTGAAACTCCTCTGGCGGCATGCAGCAGCCGACTACTCCATCCGCACAGTATGCGCAGAAGGATCTAGTTAGCCCTTGAAAGGCTTCCAGGAGCAACAGCAATGGCTGGAGTCCTGGAGCAGCAGCGGTGGGGCTACAAGAATGACTGCTGCTTGCTTTTCATAGGTTTACCTGACTCCAGCCTTGGTCCGCGCTGCCTTTCAACACTCACTCCCCCTATTCGTTCTGATTAGTCTGAGCTGCATCGTGAAGGCAAAGCGTTGCTTCAAGCCTCCAGCAGCCTACCGTGGCCGCTTTCCACATAGGGCGCTGGGAA